>JAYKXP010000218.1:0-61095 GCA_037176845.1 Paramarasmius palmivorus | reverse complement strand
TTAGGACGGCGACGTTGTGGCCTGTATATATGTTCTAGGCAACGATCTCAGTATCTGCGCCTGAAGCCCTCAATGCCAACACTATGACGCAACCTATTCGTACCCACTGAAGTGAAATGTACTGGCCCAAAACAATGGTTACACACCTTTTCCAGCGTCCAGACACGTTCAAATCGTTTTACCGCGAACACTCGATAACAGGCTACCCATGGGGACAGCATCCTTCGGACACTGCAAAACGAGATCACCATCATGCTCGTTGGGTTTGACTTCCTCTGCCCGGAGATTGTCGAAGCGTACCTAAATGGGTTCTGTTCGAGTGCGCTGATGGTATACTGCGCTCTCATATTCCCTCGTCTTTCCTCACACACGCAGATTATGTGGAAAAGATGTATTACTACTCCTGATATATCTTTCTTGTCTAACATATCTTCAGGGTTATAATTGGCTAGCATCACGTTCCTTGTCGCTTGCCCATGCCCTGTCTGCCTATGACAAGAAGAGTCGCAGATCCTCTCAGCTGGGTACCAAACCCGATATGCGGCGACGAAGACCAATGCGACGTTCGAACTCGTGTACCGAAGGAACGAGGTCGAAAGAGTACGCAAGTAATCTACAAGAAAGGATACTCTGTCGGAACCAAGACATCAACGAACAGCTTAAATGGAATGTTCTGAGTGCCACGAGGGTATGTTTTAATAATTAAAGTCCATTTGACGCTCTCTGCTATATATATCAGAACCCTTCTCAACGGCTCCAGACCAGGCCGGCGATGACTTTCACACCTTTTTGGTGACTTGAAGCAGCGAAGTCCACTTGGCCAGAGGGGACGTATTATATACACCTCTTTCGGTGTCTCTACTGCTGAGAATAAGAAAAGAGCCATGTGATCGAACGACCGGTAAGTTAAATTAATCCATCATTGGTACAAACTGTCACTCACATGGGCACAGATATCTTGAGGTATCCACGTTGGGAAACGGCACGATACGAAGAATTCAGAAACAGTGTTTCGCTCTCAAAAAGTTCGCATGCCGCGACTAGAAGACCTTTTACAGCAAGTTCATTACTTTACAATACTATCCAACTCATACAAATGAATTAATAGTGCGCCCATCCCATGCTTCGAAGGTCTCTTCTAGGCAAAGCTGGACAACATAGTTCCAAGACTTGTTGTTCGACTTTGCGACAGGGGGGGGGGGGGGGGGGGGGGGGGGGGGGGGGGGGGGGGGGGGGGGGGGGGGGGGGGGGGGGGGGGGGGGGGGGGGGGTGGGGGGGGGGGGGGGGGGGGGGGGGGGGGGGGGGGGGGGGGGGGGGGGGGGGGGTGGGGTGGGGGGGGGGGGGGGGGGGGGGGGGGGGGTGGTGGGGGGGGGGGGTGGGGGGGGGGGGGGGGGGGGGGGGGGGGGGGGGGGGGGGGGGGGGGGGGGGGGGGGGGCACAGTTTACGCTCACTTACGCGTACAAACGGATTCACGCTCGCCACCTTGAAAAGGTAACCAGCGATTTGGGCCAAGTCCCGTCACGTCATTCGCAGAGCCACCAAGGAGATTAGAAACCTTGGAGCTACAGGGGAACACAGAAACGTCGTCGCAACGCCAAAGAGAATGGTGGTTGAGGGAGAGCCTGGTTGGCGACGTAAAGAATTCACTATCGACCTATCAAAATGCATGCACTGGACACCAAATCCAAACACCCAGTATTACGTGTTCCTTGCGGTAGACGACTCGAAGCAGTAAGTACATACTCAATATACAAGGTATGAAATACTGACTTACTTTCTTAGTTGAGCGAGAGCAACGTTTCGGATAAGCACTATACCCCAACACAAACAGAAAGACTTTGTGCCTCGGAATAGCGCAAAAGGACGCCATCAACAGATCCTTCACAAGCTTCGTATAGAGCGACGTGTGCTACAATACGACGGTACCAAGAAGAAGGAACGGTTATACAATACCTGACCTGGAACGTTGCCCAAGTCAGACCCAAAATCATCGCTATCAAATTGGCACACGGAACGCTGCTACTGCGGCTCAATAACTGCTAGACGACTATGATGGAGACCCCGCAACTGTGGTATCATGTCTTGCCTTCTTTTACTTCGTATGCTGACTAGCCCGTTGCAGGACTTTGAATGGAAGCTCCGCAGTCCTGCTCCTCGAACCGCCTAATCAAGCCAGGAACCAGCAAGCAAGATCTTCAAGACTAAAGATATGCCAGCTTGCTTAATCAAGACGGGGCAAGTCTTCACTTCACAAACGGATGGGATTGACTATACAGGGTACGACAGTGCGTAAAACTCAAGACTCGGTGAAAACTATTCGGCGTCACCCCGATGTTATGATCTAGGCAGACGAGCGCATGCTCAGGAGCAAGATCATCCTACCTCTACCGACGTAGATTGGCAATCTTCCAGTCCCACGACCCAGATTACGACGTCGATTCTCTAGGATCGCCGAGAACGCAGGATGGATGTCCGGTTTATTATGGTATCAGTACGACAAGGACTATTCCTGGTTGGAGAAGAAAGCGCCTTCCACTCATATTATTCCCGCCTGCCACAGACCCTGGATGCTATTCGGCTTCGTGCATCCCGATGATGTCATTCGAGAACACAATCAACCTTGCTTTTCCTCTTTCCCCACCGATAGCTCTTGCCTGATGACTCGGTAGCGCGTGTAATAAGGATTTTGATGATGGGAAAATTTGTCGTCGAAGTGATGACTGGGGCACTATAATGTCCGACATGTAATGTGGTTCTTCGTGGAATCCATGTATATTGATACTGTATCTTGTTCGTATAGCTTCGTGGTTCGTGACATATCATGCGTTATCGTGTGAGGTTTAGGCCATCCACAAAAGACTCGACAAAAATGTTGGAGGCAATGCTCGCCCACGGTGATAGAGCATCCAACCTATACCCATTGACAAGGGGAAAGACTGGACTTGCCGGACGACATAGACGATATAGATGACCAGGAAGATATATGCAGAAGACGGGTACGAGTCGGTACGTTCAGGTGCTTCACGCCGGAGTCTTGATGCTGTACCCCGATACTATGATGATACTGATGTAGAGAGTGTGATGACGAACTATGTGTACTTGTTACTTTGTGTAGAGCTTGAAATAAGACCTGTTTTATTGCGTTTACTTGAAAAGATTAAAATTGACTGGAATCATTTACGCCATATTTACTTTCATTAACATTGGCTGAAAATGATTTAACCCTTGATTTATTTTCGTTTACTTGTATCTATATTGTTCGAAATCATTGACGCTCATCTAGTTTCATTTATTTACAGATATATATGCCTCAATCATTTCGTATCATTCATTCTAAACTATAAACTCGAAATGTATTTATCTGTACATACTTTCTCTGCCTATTTTCCCGATGTACTAGGTTGAGACTGGAGATATCTTCGTTATCGTCCGACTGACCAGACGGGGTAACAGTGAACACTTTGCTTTTAATTGAACAGCCCTTCTCAAAGATGCTCGTTTGATCCAAGTATAGACTGAGATTGGGGCAATGATGCAGGCCCGGGAGTATTGGGACGGAGTTTCTTTTCATTGCCGATGCAGCCCAGTGCCTTTTTAAAGTAACTCAGCACAGTCACCATGGTGTGACCACTGACCATCACCATGGTCCGTCACACCATGGTCCATTCCTCCTTCAATCAACTAACCGTTGTATGTCCTCTGTGTCCGATGCCCATCTCGCCATTGTCAGCACTGCATCTCCCCTTGTCATCTACTATGTGTACTCCACATACAGATAGCTTCGGAGCAGACCCAACCATCTTTACGACCGGCTCAATTCGAAAAGCGACCGAGTCCTCTGCTGCATCCTCCTCGTCGTATGGTGGTTCACGTTTGACTGCCTCATCTACTTCAGCCGTTTTTTCAAGCATGAGCAGTGTAAAGTGACGATCAAGAGTTGGTTGGGGTATCAAATTCGCTCGGGGATGAGGACCTTTTGACCTTCGCTGTTCTTGATACCGCTCCTTCCTCTGTTTTGGATTATCTACTTTTTTCGGCACCTTAGGGATATCCGCGGGGAGTATAGAAGGCACATGCAGAAAGCTACCCCGTGGAGGTACTTCAGATGGGTTCAGACGATTGGGTTTGGGTTGGCTATCAAGTCGTTTATGGTTGCGCAATGGTATGTCTCGGAGTATGTTTTTGAGCTCGACGCTAACTGGACACTGTTACTAGGGATGTTATTGCTAAATCACACCGCTGGCTATTCGGTCTCATGATCTTCATCGCATACCTCTCCTGGGCGGGCTCTCTGGCCGTTTGGGAAATCGACATTGGCAAATACTATTATGACATGGTGTTGAATCCCACTTGGACCTACGAGCATCCCGAAAAGTTCAACCTTTTGGTGTATAGCCAGGTGAGTCTCCCATTATCCCTCCATCGCCTGCATACTCTAACGCTAGACACAGCTTCTCGCCCTCGCTGTCGCCGTCGAGCCTCTTTGGGCCGTTGCAGTCTTATCTTTCGAAAGCCGGCGTTCAATTCTATCTTGGCTCAAAAACTGTCCCGGGGAGATATGGAGAAGCACCGTATTCATCTTCATGGGGCGGTACAATCCTTGGAGGAAGATTAAGGAAAGACAACGTACCGCCAGCTCCGAATGATTCAAACAGCTCATCCTTCCTGAAACGCTCAAGAGCCCTGGAGGACCCAATTCGAGGACATCGATATAAGGGACCGTTGGACGACAAAGATGGGGATGGAGACGAGGAGAAAAAGTCGTTTGTGACGTCGCCAACGACTCCGATGACACCGTATGGATATGGGGAGAGTTATTATACGTTACCTTATGATTACCCTTCACCTACGAGACCTGCGCGTTCGCCGCCATATTATACGCATAGTAGAACGTACTCTTATGATTCGTGATGACGCAGTAGTTAGAGCAAAAGAAATTTTCATACCCGAATTGCCGCGCGTCATAGGTTGCTTCCTGACCATCACCATCATTGGTGTCGGGACTTGTTCAAGGGACTCTAGCTACTTCTTTCCTGTTGACCGAAATTATCGAAGTCTGGGGAAGAGATTGGAACGGGAGAAGCAATGGGTGTAGGAAGGTTGCGATTGTCTAGGTTAAGCTGCATTATCTGGTGAGCACTCCTATTGACCATTATTCTTCCATTCTCTCATGCCAGCTTTTCGTCAGCTATAGGGCTCGATGATAAACAGCTATCGATTTTCTAGCACAATAGACACGTTACAATACAGGAACCTCCGATAACCTAAACACTCTGCCTTTGCCTTGCCTTCGACGCGACGACGACCTATGGGTGAAAACCTCTCCGATTCTACACTGGCAGGCGCTACTTGATCGTCATCGTGAACATCCTGCTATGGCGTCCAGACGATAAAGACGATATTCACGAAACGAATAGGCGTGTTTTCCTCGTGGGGCTACCATTCCCTTTGAGGGCGCATGATGCTCTTGTCCATCCCAGATCATTCGTAGTGCTACAGCCGGACACAAAGGTCGCGTTCCAGAGAAAGAGCATTTTATGCGAAGGGCAGACGTACAATTACCGCAATCCCAAGTAGAAAGTACAGTCTATCAATAAATTGGCCACGAATCTTCGAAATGCCGATACCCATCTCACTCCTAGAGCATCACTCACGGGTAAACGGGTAGGAACTTGCTGAGAAGAACACCGACATGCCAATCGTGAGTACGTAGCGTCTACCAATGTCATTCCCATTTACTCTACTGATTCTTGAATAGGCGCGTTCGTTGACACAAAGCTCCTGACAAGGCTGCTTCTAGGTTTACAACGAGCGGCATGTATTGATTATCTCCGCGCCATTCAACGTAAAAATAGCATGATACATACCCAATCCAATCGATTAGGTGACGTTCGAAACGGTTCGATGGTCAGGGTAGCCATAATTTTTCCGCTAGATGGCTTCGCTGCCGGAAGTATACGCACACTCAGGAAACGTTGGCCGATGTTGAATGCGTAATCTGTCTTGCTGGAAGTGTTATAAAAGAACTGCGTCCCCCTGGTGTTCGAACCATCATTTCCAGAACTAGATTGCAATGTCGACACAACCTGACGTACTCATCGTGAGTCTTTCTCTTCTTCTCGTTCTACATTCGAGTACTGATGATACCTCCCTAGGCTGGCGCCGGACCGTCTGGTACGATTGATTTCTCTGGAAACTTTCAGAATCAGAACCGTGACCGTTGTAACCATAGGCCTGGCATTAGCGCTTCTCCTCTGCCGCAACGGCCTCTCAGTCCGAATCATCGATAAACGTAGTGATTTTAAAGTTGGACAACGAGGTGCTGGGATACATGTACGTGTCGACATGTTTCTCTGCGTGCTATGGCATCAACTCTCTTGTTTCATCCAGGCGCGAACCCTTGAGCTCTACAAACTCCTTGGTATCGTTTCTGATGTGGAGAAACGCTCAGTGAAAGTACCTCTCAGGAAGATATACGTCCGAGGACAAGATGAACCTACCAGTCAAGCACCGTTGGTGGAGCAACTACCTCTGGAGCCTCATTTCTTTAGGGTAAACCTGATCGTGCCTTGATATTCTCAGTTTTGGGCTAAACGTTTGCGTTTGCGTTCGCAGATCAATGCCGAAATTCTTCGTCAAGAAGAACACCAAAACCTACTTCGTGAAATCTTACAGAAGGAGTATGGTTGCGTAGTCGAACCCTCGACAGAACTGGAGAGCTTTACCCAAGATGGTGAAGGCGTTTCTGTGAATATTGTGAAGGAAGGCAAACAAGAGACGGCAAGGGTAAACTGGCTAGTAGGAGCCGATGGTTCGCGGAGCGTCGTGAGGAAGCAGCTGGGGCTGACATTCTTAGGTGAATCGCATGCCGATATTACCATGTTAATTGGAGATATAGAGATTGAGGAATATGGTGATGTCGATGAGTCTGTGGGTGGCGTGTTCGTGCCTTTTCGATGTTATGCGCTCACATCAATGAATAGAACTGGTCAATGTGGGACATAAAAACCAAGTCGTGAGTGGATTTCGGGAGATCGTCGTGTTTTGCGCTCATCTCATTGTTGCAGAGTCTTCATATCCCCGTACGTGATGAATGGACGGAAGATGGCCTTCTTCATGCTGGGTGGCGTGGAAATGAACCTGGAGGAGGTATCAAAGAGCAGGGAAAATATCATCAACGAGTTCCGCGAAATCACCGACAAGAATGTGCTGTTTGGTCCTTTATACACACATGCAATCTGGCGGCAAGTTTTCTGTGCTCGCCGCGAAATCGATTGCTGATGATTGGGCTTTAGAGCAAATGTACGGATGGCCAATAAATTCCAGGAAGGACGAGTGTTTATTGTTGGAGGTCAGCTTTCTCATATCGAGGCTTTGATATTTGTCGCTTATTTAGGGATGTAGACGCTGCTCACGTCCATAGTCCCACTGGTGGACAGGTACGCAGGCTTTCAAGCTAAAACTATAGAGACTAGTGATTCATGACTCGCTGCAGGGGATGAATTCTAGCGTTCAGGATTCAGTACGTACTCGCTTGCCCACACAGTGGCTAGTAGCTGACACCGCTTTAAAAGTTCAATCTTGCCTGGAAGCTTGCTCTAGTCCACAAAGGCTTGTCCTCACATTCCCTTGTCGAGTCTTACACCACGGAACGTGTACCACTTATTGCGGCAACGCTCGAGCTCACCACGGAATATATGCGGAGGGACTTTTGGGGGAACCCATCGTTTGGACAGTGGCGACGAGGTTTTGAAACAAGACAGCTTGGCATAACATATCGCGGCACAAGTCCCATCCTGGTTGATGAGAGGTATCCACACTCAGAAGAGCCGGTGGATCTATATCGTTCAGGATTGGACGGAACTGTTCATGCAGGCGACCGCGCGCCTGAAGCTCCTGGGTTAAGACGTTCCGGGTCGGGAGATGGGGAAATCACTAGCATTTACGATTTCTTCGACGTTACCTCTCACACAGTCCTGCTCTTTGGAAAGTCGATCTCGGATGTCCAGGGCTTCCTTGACCTGGTCACAAAGTACCCGAGAGGCTCGGTGAAGGCTCTGTTACTCTTGCCTCAATCCTCTGGGTCACAATCGTTCGCGAGCAGCTTACTTCATCAAACCCTTGTTGACGCCGAAGGATATGCGTACACAAACTATCGAGTTCAGCCTGGGGATACGTTTGCGGTCGTCGTCCGACCGGACGGTGTAAGTATATCATTTTTGTCGAGGTACAATGTCATCGACTAATTGGCTCTTTTTCGCAGTACATTGGGGCGCTAGCTAAAGGCTCATCTGGGCTAAATGACTACTTTCCTAAGATCTTTATGTAGAAATGTCTATATGTCTATTGTATGCCTTCATGAATAATGACTTTATGATCTGTATTGTGATATGTTCGACAGCTATAGTCACAAGCTTTGCCGTGCCTTAGAGTATCCTTCGAGGTTCTGACAGGTCTGGAAGATACCTAAGTTTAGTCCACTATGTCACCTCAGTTTGCCGAATTCGATGCAGAATGTAGAATTAGATATGTACGTAGTACAAGATATACCAGGTTGAGGCTGGAGATGTCTTTTTGTTGCCGTCCGACTGACCAGACGGAGTAAGAACACTTTGTTTTTAATTGAACAGCCCTACTCAAAGATGCTCGTTTGATCCAGTACAGATTGGGGGGCAAATGATGCAGACCCGGGACTACCGGGACGGAGTTTCTTTTCGTTGCAGTGGCGGCCCGGTGCCTTTTTAAAGTAACTGTCACAGTCACCACGGTGTGATCACTCCCAACGAGATTTGTGCGGAGGAAAATCGATGCCATCTGATGACTTTGGATGACATCGAATGCCTTCTGATGAGCCGCCGATGAGGTCGATGACAACCTATGAGCCCAACGTGAATTCAAAGTTCTGATTGTATCTTTACTAACTCACCAAATCAAAACTTTCCTATGTTAAATAATGCCCTTGAGCTTGAGGTCAGTTTTGTTCCGCTCACTGCTGCCATGGGCGTTCTTGAGCAAAAGTTGTAGATGGTCCGTGCGCTGTTTGCACGTGTTTCCAGGAACCTGCCAAAATCCTCCACTTATACTCCGCCGCCGTTCCATAATTCCTTGCTTTCCGACCACCACCATCCCCCCGCCACGTCACCGCGACACCCCGCCCAGCTGCTATCAAATCCGCCTGTCCGACTGAATAGGATGCTTCTAATGCAGTAGGAGGAGTTTGGGAAGGTTCGTGAAGTGGTCTCAACGACCAAGGTATGTGTTACGCGTCTTAAATCCGCTTTCCACGTACTAACAGTGGTTTTTCATATAGGATTCGCTCGGTCTGGGTTACAATAACTGCAAGAAGGAAGATTTAAGGTCTCCAGTGCACCGATACAAGGTATGTCTACAGTGGTCATTTCCACGTACATGCCTGACTTTGTTGTGTATTAGGGCTAGGTCGGACGCACCCAGGCTGCGCCAGGCAGCGTGATTCTTCCAGCGGAAATGCGTAAGTGCTTCAAAATCTCATGAGACGACGTGCCGTCTGACATGGATTTCATAGGGCACTGGAAATAGGTGGATTGGGCTTAGAGTACGAAGTTGGTGCGGGTCGTTGTATCGTCAATAGCAACTTGTATTATACAGTACGTAGGGAAATAGACGATATTTGATGACATCTAATGGAAAACGTATGGGATTAAGAAGCAAGAGCCCAAGGAAAATCACCTGAAGTTCTCATCCGATACCATTGGATGTCATCGTATAGTGTCAGTAATGGCGGCAAGTTAACGACGCTATCCAATGACATCTGATGACATTCAATGCCTATGGTTCATCTGCTGTCATAGGTTGTCATCGGATAGTGTCGGCGAGAATCTCGTTGGGGATCACTGACCATCACCATGGTCCATTCCTCCTTCAATCTCTGCCGGTCGGAGTCCGTATCCAGATGCTCTTCATATCCCTGTGTCAGGAATTACGCGATTACGTCGTACGGAAGAGGAATTCGAAATTGTTCAGTTATTGCAAGGTATCCACATTTCACCGAAGCTACGATATCATGGCCATTGGCTTCTGCCGGACGAAAACGCGTACATCAAGCGTGTGTATTCGAAGCCGTTGCGCCGCTGTACGCGTAACATACCCCATAGTGGGTTTCTTTACCATATTTTCTTCCTTTTTAAGTCTTTAACGACTGTTACAGTTCGAACCCAACGTGATACGCCGTTGTTCACAGCTTCGTTTGTAGTGGACGCGATGGCTCTGTTAGCAGCGGCGAGCGCTACGCTATCACCCAAACTGCATGTACTAGGGTGTCAATATCCTATCACGATTGTATAATATGATCTAGAACTCATGGTACCATATCATAGTTTCTCTGCCAGATGTATACGCATCCCCAGCCGCACATCAAGAACGCCGTCCAACGGGTAATCTGTCTGACTCTTCCAGACTAGGCACTATAAAATGACTGCGTTACCTTCATTCTCAAAGTAACATCTCTAGGCTCTCTTTCTTCAAACTCAATTGCAATGCCGACACAACCTGACGTTCTTATTGTAAGGCTCTACTAGCTCCTTTACAGGATCCGTCTACTGAACAACCTTCCAGGCTGGTGCTGGACCGTCTGGTACGATCTAGCTCTCTGGAAGCAACTCGTTCCATGTCTGTGACCGTTTATACCGCCAGGTCTTGTATTGGCTCTTCTCCTCTGCCGCAACGGTCTCTCCGTTCGGATTATTGATAAATCCGGCGATTTCAAAGTCGGTCAGCGAGGTTCTGGAATACATGTACGTGTCCCTGTGTCATCACGCCGATGCTATTGACTTTCTGTTTCTCTCAAGGCACGAACTCTCGAGCTCTACAAGATCCTCGGCATTCTAACTGAGGTGGAAAAACATCTACGGAAGTTCCCTCCAATGGTGATATACATCCCAGGACAGGATGAACCTATCAATCGTGGGCCATTGGTGGAGGAACTGCCTTTGGAGCCACAATACCTGCGAGTGAGTTTATATTGGCACCCTCAGAACCGTCCGAGATGCTAGACAGTCATTGGTATTCGCAGATTAACTACGAAGTACTCAGTCAGGAAGAACACCAAGACATACTTCGCCAGATTTTGCAGAAGGAGTACGGCTGCATAGTCGAAACCTCAACAGAATTGGAAACCTTCACTCAGGACGACAATGGTGTTTCCGTGAAGATCGGGAAAGAAGGCAAGCAGGAGACCGCAAGGGTGAAATGGCTCGTGGGAGCTGACGGCGCTCGAAGCACTGTGAGGAAGCAGCTGGGGTTAACGTTTTTAGGGGACTCGAATGCCGATATCTCTCCGGTAATGGGTGATATTGAGGTAGAGGACTTTGGTCAGGTCGATAGCACTGTGGGTACCCTATTTCGCCTCATGGCATCGTGCGCACTAACTCGAATACTGATAGAAATGGTCAATGTTTGGAAACCAAGATGACAAGCTGTGAGTAATTTTAGATGAGCAACACATCCGTTTATCATACGGTCGTAGGGCATTCCTCACCCCGTATACGAAGAACGGAAAGAATATGATGTCGTTCGGACTGGGCGGAGCGCAACTTAACGAAGAGCAAGTGTTGAAGAGTGAAGAAAACCTCGTTAATGCATTCTACGAGATTATTGGCAACAGGGGCCTTGTGTTGGGACCTTTATACACAACCCCGTCTATCTGGAGGTTAGTACCTAGCATTCATAGAAGATGCGTTTGATCATGGATTGCCAGACCAAACATACGGATGACGAATAAATTTCACGAAGGACGAGTCTTCATCATAGGAGGTCAGTTTCTTTCCGTCCGAGGTATCAGGTCCGACACGCTGACTAGAGCTCAAGATGCGGGCCATGTACATAGTTTTACTGGCGGGCAGGTACGCAAGGATCAAGTTAAAGCTTTGTATCAGCAACTGATGTGTAACGTGTGCTTGATGCAGGGAATGAATTCCAGTATTCAGGATTCAGTATGTCCTCATGCCCTGCCATTAGTGGTGCTTAATTGTAGCTCATACCTTTTCAACAGTTCAATCTCGCTTGGAAGCTTGCCCTCGTTGAAAAAGGCCTCTCTCCGCGTTCTCTCGTGGATTCGTACACAACCGAGCGTCTACCACTGATTGCTGCCATGCTCGACCTCACCACCAAGATCTTTAAGAAGGACATTTCCAAGAGCTCCGCACTTGGGCCGTCACAACGAGGATTCGAAATAAGACAGCTAGGGATCACCTACCGTGGTACAAGTTCTATCCTGGTAGATGAGAGGTACCCCAACACGGTACCAGAGGAAGTAGATCCATACCGTTCTGGATTGGATGGGACTGTTCATGCTGGTGATCGTGCACCTGAAGCTCCTGGATTAAAATGTTTGGGAGGTGATGACACGACTAGCATTTACGACTTTTTCGATGTTACTTCCCACACGGTCTTGCTCTTTGGAAAATCAGTCTCCGATGTCCAGGGCTCACTCGACTTGGTTGTCAAGTATCCGAAAAATTTAATGAAGACCTTGTTGGTTTTACCTCAAGGTTCCGACTGGGAGTCACAATCGAGTTCGCTTGATCAAGTCCTCATAGACGCCGAGGGGCATGCATACACAAACTATCGAACTCAGCCTGGCGATAACTTGACTGTTGTCGTTCGACCGGATGGGGTACGAATACAGGCTTTTAACACTTGATGACGTTCACTCATCAGATCATTTACAGTATATTGGGGTACTGGCTAAGAGTGCATCCGGGATGGGCCAATATTTCGAGCAGATTTTTGTGTAGTCGCTCTTTACTCAGATTAAATACTAATGGCTGACTAGTTCGCTTTATAGGACCCCGGGGCCGTGAGTCTACACGTCGTTGGGCTGAACAATTGCTTCGACAAGATCTTTCTATGAACAATGCGGATTTGTAGTATTGCCTGCATCGAACCCATAATACTAGGAATGTGTCCGCCGTCGGTACTCTGTGATATATCTCGTTCTCTTACCCAGACTTTGAGATCGTGAAACTTGCTGCAAGGCCGAGCACAACTAATTCTAATACGAGAGTGTTCCATGGTTCTCGTTACAAAAGCCCTGAATGAATGATACAGTCGTGCTATCTATACCGTCCGTCAAGTCAATAAATACACTGTGGTAGCAAATTCACACCATCGTTGCCACCCTATCGATGAAGTGATACACTCCCTACATCCTTCTCCTTGGAATCATACGGCAATATCCTCACAGCTTCCGCATATGGATCATAATACTCCAACTTCGGTGAACCCGACCGCGGGAGCGCTTTCCCATCACTCCAGTCTTCTTCATACACTCTCGGTTCCCTTCTACTTGAGACAGGTATCTCCCCGAACTCGAGAACATTAGGATGAAACAAATTGCGATAATCTGGCTCATCCGAGAGACGTTTCTCGAGTATAACCTTCCATGGATTTTTCTTCCCCGTAAATATAAACACGATCCCGTGCCAAACAGATTTGGGATATTGGAGGAGCCATTGTTTAATTTCCTTCCGGCGGATGAATGTGAGACGTGTGACAGCCCAAAGAGGTTCGATGGCTACTGCGACTGCTAGAAGCTACCAAAAGCCGTGTCAATGCAGCCAATAATAGAAACCAGGAAGCAACACACACCTGTCCATAACCAAGGGGATCGAAATCCTCTGGCGGGTTGTATACATGGTCCTTCCATGGTTCATAATTCGTCACGACGACTTCGTGGTACCACTTACTCGCGTCGACGGCCCAGAGGAGTAAGGAGCTGCCCCACGAAATGTACCAGATAAAAATCAAGAGGAAAAAGAGCCACCGGTGCGAGAGTGCAATCACGTCCCTGTTGTGAGTATAGCGCCGCTCAGTTACCAGGTACCAAGATAAATCAAGGTGAAAAAAAATAACGCACCACTGCGCGACAATGAATAACTTGCAAGACCACCACGCCTGCTGAATCCACCCAAATGTCCCCCACCTGTTCCTCGGTTTCTCCATGTGTCGCCTGTATTCCGCCTTGATATCCTTGAAATGGCGTATGAAGTAGATGATCCAAAAGATCGGCAGAAATGGTATAAATACCGCCGCGAAAAGTAGCGAGAAAAGCGATGTAATGATCCTATACATCAGCCAACCTTCGAGCGTCGCTTTGCAATCATCCCCTTTGAAAACATCGCTAACGGTGTAGATCATGAGGTCGAACACGATCCACCATATAACCAGAATCGCTATCAAAAGCGCCACGATGACTTTGGATTTCCCGAGACGTGCATAGAGGTGGTTTGGTCTTCGACGGATAAAACGGAAGGTGGAGTACACAAAGTACAAGGCGAGAGGCGACACAGTAAGTGTGAGAGCAAAATGCGCGTCGGAGACGGAAAGATCGTGTCGGACCATAGCGACTGCTGTGCAGAGCAGAATTGTGTAGATTTGGAGAAGGATTAGGCTGACGGAGGGGCGAACTTCTTCTTCCGCCCATGTTATAAGGATTGCTTTTAATGATATGGATTTTGTGAGAAGAGGTACGAGATTGGAAGTTGGGCAAGCGTACCGATGCAAACGTTGGTCACAAAAGCTATTGGCCGCAGGAGTATGGTCAGCTTTTGCTCTAATAGGAAGGAAGGACACTCACTTGACAACCGAACGGCATAACCTTGCATATCTGGGTTCCGTTCGCTTTGAGCGAGACAGATCAGGTATCCATCGATATCCTTCTCAAATGTAAGCGGAGCATCTGAGGCGGACATGGTGCAGCCTGCCTCAGCGTCGAGGAGACGAAGGGAATGGTGGTTACAGGGAACGTCTAGAGTCCGAGTAGAATCCGACCCAAGAAGACTAATATAATATAGGCCCAGGAACAACTAGGCGATTGTCAGGCCCACGTTTTTTGAGACGCCATCAAATTGATGTGTTGTAACATGCACCAACGGCTTGGGAATTTGGCGCTTGCACCGAACCGCGCCCGTCAGAAACTCCTGTACATATTCAACCCAGTTTCCGAGTGTAGTTATCCACTTTGTCGTGAAACGTTATGAGTATTCAGTATCTTTTGAGATAGAAGTCGCTTGCTGAAACAATACCCTGCTCGAATGCACGAAGCGACAAGCTCAAGCGCCTATGACCGCCCATAAAGCGTCAGCGCCGAGTTATTTGAATCCTTTGGGCGTAACTTTGAAACGCTGATGTGATGCAGGGTCTCGACAGGGACACCAGACGCGCCTGGCATACCAACACCACACGCAATCGCGAGGAACCTACACACTCATCACTGAGGCATACTTGAGTAGCTTGAGTCCTCATCCAAAAGGTTGAAGGACAGTGTTATATAACGACGGCAGACCCCGACCATTCATTATACAGATACTGCGAGGACATATCAGAGTTGTGCCCAGCGGCGATCGAAGAAGTTTGTAATACCTATTCATAAGGATGTGTGGGAAATTCAGGTTTCCATGAGGCGATCTCGACTAGTAAAATCCTCGGATTGGAGCTTCGTGTGATATTGAGCGCTTGGACAAATCGGGCTCTGTTTCAACTGTTTTGTAAGTTGTCAGCTCGTGAAGATAGTATCTTAGATGGCAAATTTTTGCTGATGTTAGTGAGAAACCGACTGGCAGGCGCACAGATGCACACACGTACCCCCACCGAGGTCCCGCGTCTTCAGGGAATATGGAAGTGATATCGAGAAGCACTGCCTGGAGTCTAGAAGCCATCAGATAAGGATGTTGTCCAAAAAAATCCTTCACCAGCTCCGCCAATGAGATCATGGATGACTCGGACAAATGCGACATGAATTATCTCATTGAACAACAGATAGTGGTGGTACAGCAGTGCATGATCATCGTTGGAAGTAAGTACAGAAGAATCTGTATGGTGCAATCAGTGAGGGCTCCAGATGTGACAGCGACAACCCGACTCACAGGAAACAGAGGGTTCTCAAACTCCGAAGCCATAAAGGGTATGGCCTGACCTCTTGAGAGCACGAACAACATCGAGGACGGTGACAGTGCTCCTGTAAATATCATTGTCGGGACGTTCCCCAAAAGACAGCAGGATCGACACACCTCTTCCCATGCTCGGTATAGGCCACCGTATCCCTTAGAATGTCGTGCATGAACTCCCGGGCGACGCCTCTGGTCTCTTCATAGGTATAGCGCGAGATACGTTTGACACCACCACGACGAGCAAGGCGACGGATGGGTGGTTTGTCGATAGCTTGGATACTCATCCGGTTAATCCTACGATGGCGTTTAGCTCCACTCATTCCAAGACCCTGCATGGTTGCTGTGAGCATAGGGCATTGCCATCAGGACTTTGAGTATACCTTTGCGCCTTTTCCACGGCCAGACATGTCAAAGCAAGGGTATTCAGAGGCTCGAGGAACTAAACGGTGATTTTCGATGATGGTGAGAGAAAAACGATGGATGGGAAGATCCTGTTGCATTGACTCGTCACGAGCTGCGGGCTCAGAAAGGAAAATCAATGGGCTGTTGGAATTCGGTACGTATAGGGCCTTGCACTATAAGCCTCATGCTTCGCATATTCAAGTTCTTTCAAGGGGAACTGACGAGTGCAAGTGTGTTTTTATAGTCGAGCAGGAATGGATGACCAGGCCAAAATGCGACGGGGAAAGCTGAATTGGATCCTGTCGGTTTTGAGATCGGTTTGATGTAGAATACGTAGAGAAAATTGTACTCACAAATACCCGTTGCTCCTTCCAAACTGAGGTCACATCCAGGAAAGAGAATTGGACTTCAAGCCCTAACCGGCCTAACCGGTCGACACATCCAATGTGCTCACTATGAAGTAGCCAGCGGAGTAATCCCACCATCGGGAAAATGAGCACGATATTTACCTTGGAATAAATAGATTTCAGTGATTTGTTTCCATATAAATGGTTTGAAATGATTTCGGGGTATTCAACTGTAAGTAAATCAAAGTAAATGAGATATAAATGAGCCGAAATGATTTTGGCCAATGTAAATGAATGTAAATGGGCCATAAATGGGCGTAAATGATTCTGGTCAATTTAAATGAAGGTAAATGAAGATACATGCCAATCGACGGGAACATTGTGTACCAGTCCCTCAACCGATATCCAGATATCCTCTGGATACGCAATAGTAGACGAATTCGTCATCCTTGTCATACCAGAGGATAATGAACGCCTCAGATCTCAGCTAATGGTGAAAGCGTAAGCTGTCGGATTTGGTTGCTTCGGGCTGTATTTTCTGTAGGGGATGTCGGTCAAAGGGGTGGAAATTGTGACGTTGTCCCAGAATGGTATCTACATAACTGTATGTTCAAGTTAGAAAATGACAGGAACGTAAAATAGCAGGTCACGCAGACATCCTATGCTCGTCTCATTTGCTTCTCATTCTATACCCTATTTCCTCCTTTATTCTCCACAGACCTGATTAGCACATCGAAACATGTCAGAAAGGAATGGGGTACCATGGCCATTGATATCGGCATGGTGGTAGGGATAAGAAGACTGACAATGACTCAAGCGGGCGGATGGCCGTGGTCTACGGACCACACGTGACTTGACAGACCAAGGAAATCTCGGCCCAAATTTCGTTCGCGCGTGACGTCACGCCTTTTCCCCTCTTTCTTCTTGACTCGGGAAGTGCCGCCTACGGCGGCTGCACACCTTGCTTGTATATGTGACAGCATAGATTTCTTCAAAGATATGTGAGTACTGTAATGACTGTGTTTACTAGGCAGAACTGTGGTGTATGTACTACGATGATACCAAATTATATAGACAGCTAAGTCAAAGCATTAGGGAGGAATGAATAAAGCAAGTTATTAGAGTAAAATTGATATTGAGGTACTACGGCGTTAACCTAATCTTCACGCTTTCGCTTTGTGGGAGAGGAAGGATGGACAGCAAAGATACGACGCTTGCGTGGAGAGATGACACGGGGTAGGGCACTGTAAATGACGACAATATCAACAATATCAGCAACAAAAACGTTCTTCATGTCCTTGGCTTTCTTGTCACCCCCGATGATATGGTGAGTAAGCGTGAAGCGTATGATTGCGAGGGAACCTTCAAGCTTCTTCCGATATCCCTCCGACGGAGCAATCAGGCGGTAGTGTTGATCATAGAAAGGGGGTATGTTGAGAGTATGACTGTCCCGAATCGAGTCCAGTGCCTCAACAGCCTCTGGAGAGCTCCCTGCCGACCAATTGGCCATTGTATAGGTGTCAAGAGCTATAGGTTCTTTGAGTAACACACCAAAGGCGGGGTTTATGAGCGTACATACCATCCTGGTCGGCTGGGGGATCCTCGAGACCCTTGCAGTCATCATCCAAAGGAGTCTGTTCAGACTCGGCACCTGGAGCTTCTTTCTAGTATGTTGACGAATAATGTCAGAGATTGAGCCAATGCGTTTAGGAAGTCGACGAACCGGCGAAAACATAACATGGCGAAGTTTTCCGAGCTGTTCCCCTAGGACAGTGGTACTCGGAGAAACCATGCTACTATTGGTGGCGCCAGGGACAGCCACTTTCTTCTCAAGGGCTGCGATGTTGTTCAGGACATGATCAAAATCACCCTGAACGCTACCGAATCCGATAGGACGACCAAACTTGCACGTCAACTTTTGAGATGCAATGGAAGGTGTATACTGAGTTGCGCCTGACCACTCAACACCAAGGAAGTTGTTTTCCCGTGAAATAACACCAATCGCCGTCAGTTCAGCAGGTACAACATCTTCTGTGAACAATTGGAGGTAAGATATTCGGCCTAATCTGAATGGAGTCATTGAAACATACCTGGTGTAGCGTCCGGTTTCAGCGAAGACTTTTCAACCAGGATGCGTGCACGGCCGTCCTGTTTCCATTCGAAATGCTTGACTGCATCGGCATTGCCTAGGTAGCTCTTTGAGCTTTGGACTTCCTTTCGACGTGTCTCGACGTGAGCAAGGCGGTTGAGCTGAGCTTGTGCCGGTGTTACCAGAGGAGTGTGAGGAACAGGGAGAGACATGGTAAGAGATAGAATGAGTGTGAATTAGTTGAGAAAGAGAAAGATAATGCCTACAGGTTCAATCTGTCTGCCTTTTATACCTGAGAAGGATGCGCACGGACCAGGTATACTTAGGCGAAGGTCACGTCTTTGGAGGTGTAGCTCAGGATCTCCGATCTGGCTGAGAAAAGGGTCGGTCAGTCCATCAGATGACATCAGGAAATAAACCAAATCTTTACCGTTGGGCACCGACTACATTTTCCCTTTGGACATGGTTACCAGCGACCGTCTCAACATCCTCTCCGTCAAGGAAATCCTTCGTATCGTGACAGAAGACCAGACAAATGCTGTCGCTGTGCCAGCATCCTATCGTCAATCCGGGAAGAAACAGCCCATTATCGGATGGGTCCTTGCGAACGCTCCGGGACCAGTTCTTGCAAAATTGGAGGAACATGTTGCAGCAAAGGAGGGGAGACCAAAAGCAGCAGTCGGAAGGAAAAGGAAAAGAGATGTTGAAGGAGCCAGTCAAACCAGCCGGAAAGCTCCAAGGACTGTGATCGAAGATGAGGTTGGGAATGAGGGTGAGTTTATGGAGGTGGTGTCGGACGACGACCGAAGACGATGTCATCAGGCATTCTTTCTTGCCACTTCGCACTCGTCAGTCAGACCCGTTATCTGCGCCGTATGTGCCCGAGAAAATGACATCGATGAGCCCCCAACCTCTGTGCGACGAGTACCCATATCGAATATCCCCAACCCATCGCGACTAGTTCCTCACACTCCCCACGCTGCACAGAACCTTTATGATGGAAAGTTGTTGGAGGGAAAGGGTATTACAGATAGCCCTAATGGAGAGAAGATGGTTAATATCTGTAGGGAATGCTATGGAGATTTGTTATCACCAAAGAATCTCCCACCAAAGTTTGCGCTGGCCAATGACATGTGGATAGGCGAGATACCCCTTGAACTCCAAGGGTTGACCTTCCCGGAACAGCTTCTTCTGGCATTGCTATATCCCCGGGTCTATGTCTTCAAGCTGTTCCCAAAGAAAGTGGATGGCAAGCGCGATGCGACGACACTTCAACGTGGCATGCGCGGCAACGTCACCACCTTCGAGCTCTCTAACCCTGGCATTGTATCGATGTTGGAAGGCAAACTAATGCCTCGACCCCCTGCGATCCTGGCATCTGTGATCACCGTCACCTTCGTTGGATTGGGTGAACTTCCCAAGTCGTGGTTGCGTAAAACATTTCGGATCCGGAGGAAAGTTGTGGGTAGGGCATTGCTGTGGTTGAAACAGTGGAATCCCAAATACTATGGCGACATGGAGATTGATGAAGGGCGACTGGCCGCGCTACCGGAGGATGATGTACCAGAAGAGATCATGAGCGTTGTCCGTCAGAGTGATGATGTGGGAATAGTCGACGAAGAAGGAGCCAGCAGTTACGTTCCCACTGGCGAAGACAGTCGTGAGTTCCCGTAAAGCGGCGATACAACTGTTAGATTCTTACAATGATCTAGCCAATTCTCCCGGGCCTGACCAAGGCGGAACGTCAAACAAAGAAGATCCTACTAGCACTCAAACAGTAAACAATAAAGGTAAGATTGTGTTGAATCTCGCTCTACTTCTTTAACAACTCACATCTTCCATCTACTAGCTGGTCAGCTCGTTGAGCCCGATGTAATTCCTCTTCAGATTTCCGGTGCAATAGATACAGATTCCACAAAATTGACTGGAAATGAATTGATGAAATGGGGATTACTCAATTTGTGGAAGACATCGGACGAGGGAGCATACGCTGTGCGTCATGGTGCCGATGCTGTCAATGATTTTGGACGTCCGAGGGGAGGAGAACCTGACGACGTCGATAGAAGTCAAGACAAAGGGTCCAATTTCTTTGAGAAGGCATTCCCGCTCCTCTTCCCCTATGGTAGAGGGGGTATTGAAGCAGATCGTCCTAATCCCATACTTTTTTCCGATCATGTTCGCTGGGCATTACAATACCACGACACTCGATTCCGTACACACGAGACTTTCCCATTCACTGCATTTGGCATCCAGCAACGTCGTCAGGCTTTGGGTGCAGCCAGATTGCAAACACGCCAGCGTAACTTTGATGACCAGGTCCGACTTCTCTCTACAATCACCGCAGAGAAGCTGAAGGAGGCTGAGAAGCAGGAGGCACGGGGTGAACGTGTGACTGACCCAGCGGTACGGCTGTTGAAGTCGAATGTTCATGCTGCTGCAGGAAAGGTGATGGGGTCAAATGCAAGCAAGTTTCGGCTCAAAAGTCAGATTTGGTCCACCTCGGTGTCGCTGGGACCTCCAAGTTTGTGGGTCACCATCAACCCTGACGACCTGCACGACCCCATAGCTCAAATCTTCGCTCACGAAGAAATCAACCTTGACGATCTTTTGGGAAGCGTTGGTCCAGACGATCACAAACGCGCTCAGAACGTTGCAAGGGATCCTTATGCTTCAGCAAGATACTTTCATTTCATGATTAGATGTATTCTTTCCACTCTTTTTGGAGCAAAGAGTTCGAAATACCGATTTCGTGCTGAAAAGGGCATATTCGGACAATTATCTGCGTACTTCGGAGTCGTTGAGTCGCAGGGCCGGGGTACACTCCATCTCCATATTCTTCTATGGCTTCGAAACGCTCCAAGCCTTGCAGAAATGCATGAACTCCTTAAAAGTGAGGAATTTCGGAAGAAGGTGGCCGACTTCATTCGTGCCAACATCAAGGCTCACCTGCCTGGATTCGAAACACATGAAAATGTGAAATCCATCCGCAATGAGGTTGAAATTGCATACTCAAGGCCACCAAACCCTTCCAGCAGCAATTCACAGTACACCGCTCAATGTATGGAGTACGAGCGCCGAGTTGTACGGGCCAAACAGGTCCACACCTGCGAGTTTCGGCGGTGCCTCAAGGTGGACCACAATGGAGCTTTGGTCTGCAAGCGACGTGCGCCTTTTGAGACAGCCAAGGATGCGTATGTCGAAGAGAATGGCAATTGGTGCCAGGAGCGTCACTATGCCTACATGAACGCGTGGAACCCCTCAGTCAGTATCTGCGCTAGGTGTAACAACGACATCAAAGTACTTTTAAATGGGAAGGAAACCGTCAACATCACGTACTACGTCACCGGATATTCTCACAAAAACCAGCAGAAGAACCATAATATCTCCGCCGTTGTTGCACACAACCTTGCATATCACACTGAGCGTTCTAAATATATTGAATCGCTTCAAGACCAACAACGTCTATTGCTGTTTCGCATCATCAATGCAATGAACAACGACCAAGAACTAGCCGCGCCAATGGTCATATCATTTCTCATGGGCTGGGGTGATACATATACATCACATAGCTATACCCCAGTTTACTGGTCAACATTTACTTCAGCATTGGTGAAGACGTTCCCGGAGTTGACCGGGGCTCATGAAAAGTAAGTTTTGGTACAACATTGTTTCAAATCGGTGTGTTTACGAGGACTATCTAGGTTACAGAACGAGCATGTCACACAGGAGAAGAATGCAGAAGACAACATGGTGACACAGGAAACATTTGTGGGTACTACAGATTTGGATAATACAGCCAAAGAGAAAGAAGGGAGTGATGATGCTGAAAACGGTGATGAAACAGTCATGCTAGAGCTGGACCGAAATGGCAAGCTTTACGTCCCAAATCAAGCTACGGATTATAGGTGTCGTGGTGCAGCGTTGGCGTCGGCGAATGTATTCGAGTTCTTTGCTAATACATGGGAAGACGGAATCAGGGACAGTAAGCAAGGAACAGCAAACGAGTACCCACAAGCAGCTGAGGATAACAAAGAGCCGGTATGAATTCACGCCTTTGCGATTGGTTTGTCATTCTGACTCAATTCTGCCAGGCTGATCAATGTGACGAGATCGGAGACGAAGAACGCGGTCCTACAGGTCGAGGGCGCCCAAGGAATGAGAGAATTCCATATACTGAAGGTCATCCGAGTAGAGGAAAGAAAGTGCGTATCAGAAGATCTGCGGGGCATAACACCCTTCCGAACTTTGTTGGCCGCTACTTTCCAAGACGAGGCGATAGCGACGACACCAGTGATTTCTACTATGCGTCAATGCTGCTACTGTTGAAGCCCTGGCGTGACATTTCCGTTGATCTGAAGAAGAAGGGACAGTCTTGGAAAAGCGCCTATGATGAATTCCTGGACTCAGCGACTAAGCGAGAGAAGGACATCATTGAAGGCATCCAGTTCTTCCATAGTGCCCACGGAGCCGCACAGGCAGCAAGGGAAGCCGAAGGCGTCGAAGCAATCAAGGAAGCGGAGACACGTGCACGTCTAGAGCAAGATATGGATGATTTAGATGAGCTACAACAGGACAGCATGCAAACGGGAGGCTTACAGATGTCGGAGGAGGGTTTAAACATGCTGAAACAACAGCTAAAACCAATAGCTGAAGAAAATTGGGGACATCTGGCAGTGATGGCCGCAAAGAACAGTCAAATCCTACCTCGTGAAACTAGTAAGGCTTGGGCTCTTACACTAGAACATGGTCTTGCATCCACGGCGACAGGAGACGATCTGCGAAAGCTGCTTAGATGGCAAAGTCAGATGGACCAGGACATCAACCTACAAAGCATTGACGAAGTGGTGAACGTCGAGGACAACAGCACCGCAGATGGCAGTACCAGAACAAGTGGGAAATCAAAGAAAGGGAAAGGACGTGTTGACCGGCTAGTCCGTGATGTAGAGGGAGGTTCTGATCGAAATCAAGAAGAGGATCCAGCAATAGAGTGTGCGCTGCCCACGTTGGATGTCTCAGAGTTAAAGGAAGATCAACGGCGTGCATACGAGATTGTGACGTGGCATCTATCACAAACCCTTGGTGCGTAAATGTTTGGAGAACTAGGTTATGAAGTCATTGACGGTCACCTGAACAGCTGGCGAGAACATACCGCCTCTTCGGATGATCGTTCACGGCGAGGGAGGTACTGGGAAATCGCGTGTCATCCAGACCATCACAGAAATGTTTGCATCACGGGGTTCTCGAGCCTTGCTCCTAAAGGCCGCTTATACAGGAATTGCAGCATCGTTGATTGAGGGGAAGACACTCCACAACATTGGGAACATTCCGGTCAGTCAGTCCTCAACAGACAAGGCAAAAGGAATGAGTAATGAAGGGAAGAAGAAGCTGCAGGAGTTTTGGAGAACATATACATACCTCATCATCGACGAATGCTCGATGATCTCAAAGACATTCCTCGCTGAGTTGTCCAGGAACATAGGAATAGGGAAAGGTAGCACCGAGAATGGCCTTAGTTTCGGAGGTATCAACGTCATACTGTGCGGAGACTTTCATCAGTTTCCGCCTGTGGCGGTGAGCCCTCAGGATGCATTGTATTCGCTCACCGATTTCCTTGATACAGCCGAACGAAAGATGGGACGCCAAATCTACGAGGAGTTTGAGACGGTAGTGATTCTAAAACAGCAGATGCGGTGCGTTGATGCAGAGTGGAGGGACGTGCTTTCAAGATTGCGGTATGGACAGGTGGAGAAGAAAGATGTAGAAATGTTGAAGAAGTTGGTGGTGAATCATCCACAATGTCCGCCAACGGATTTCAGTTCGGGAGAGTGGACTAAAGCGGCATTGGTAACACCTAGGCACGGTGTTAGAAGGGCTTGGAACGATGCTGCACTTTACAAACACTGCGAAGAAGCCAAGCAGCGTGTATTCGTGTGCCGTGCGGAAGACAGCATCAAAGGGCGTGACCTCAGCCTCGCAGAACGTTACGGATTAGCTCTTCGGAGCAGCAACCGAACAGCAAGTGGCAGAAAGCGGAATACAAAGCAAGACTTACCGGAGAGTGTGTCAATTGCCATTGGAGCACGGGTGATGGTCATCCAAAATATTGAAACAGATCTTGACCTGGCTAACGGCGCACGCGGGACCATCGTTGATATCATCTTACACCCAGATGAGCCGCCGATTCCACCAGAGGAGAACGTCGTTCATTTGCAAAGAATGCCATTGTACATTCTGGTGAAGCTGGAACGGACACGGATTTCAAAATTGGATGGTTTGGATGAAGGTGTAATACCCATTCAACCTCGTCAACAAACCATGCGGATCTCTGTTCAACAGCGTAAGGGGCCTGCAGTCTATCGAACAGTGAAAAGACGACAATACCCGCTAACATTGGCCTATGCTTTCACCGACTATCGATCACAAGGCCAGACCATCGTGCCCGTTATCATTGATATCGCTACACCGCCGGGTGGAAGCTTGAATCTCTTCAACATTTATGTGGCATTGTCGAGAAGCGCAGGGAGGCATTCGATACGGCTGTTGCGTGATTTTGACGAGAAGATATTGTTTCAAGGACATTCACCGGAACTTCTCATGGAGGACGATCGTTTAGAGAAATTGAATGTGGAGACAAAGAGACTGTGGGCAGAAATTGGAAAAAACATATCTATTGCCAATGTTGTATAGTACAGTACGAGGAGCTATAAAGAAGTTCTGTAAGCACCAAGGATCTTGCGTCAAACGCGCTATAACGCACCTCTCATCGAAAAGAAAACCCTCGCTCTACAGCTATTGTGACGGTCATTGGAGCGGTTCGAGAGTCGGTACACGTGTCCCGAGCGGAGCCGGGTTTGTGGCAGTGAGCCGATGTTTGGCTTTATGTACTGAAAAGGACGCAATTTCTGTGAATTATCACATACGAAGGACCTTGACAAGCAAGGTGACCTCCACCATCAAACGACTCGAATGCTCCCCATCGTTGGCCGCGATGAGCGTAACACATTGCTCATCATGTATCCCGGTAAGGCTAGCTATTCTTTCCGTATTATCGTTGACCGTCAACCCTAGAAACCGCCAGCAAAACCCCAACACTATCAAACAACCCTATGCCCTGACCCCGCGATTGCGAGCTCAATTAATCTCTTGCCTGCGTATACGGTGAGCTTCCTCCTGTATCTCCATCAAATCGGTTCTTAGCATTGTTATCAATGTGTTAACAGTGAAGGTCGCAAAAGCAAACTGCTCGCCGAGGGTAACCCTATGCCCTGGTTCAAAGTTGTAGTGGCAACGAGATCGCCTTCAAGGTGCCTGACGGGTAGTTCAGTAAGTTACTTCTTTGTATTGTTAAGAATGTCTCAGCTAGTCTCAGAATTGCCAGTACCAAGTTGAAGCAATCCCAGTGCGCCGACTCCAAGCCTACCCTTCATCTCGAAACTACCGTCCTCGGTATGTTATTATCCTCTCTATCTTCAGCGTACGCTGATATTTAGAACGCATATATCGGCCCAGTTGGATCGTCGAGTTCTCAGGCCCATCCAGAACCATGTTTTGACAATAACACTGCCCCTGGTACTGCCGTAACGTGACGAACTGCTACACCACTACTCACGACCTCCATCCCTACCTCCCATCATTGGCAACAGTAGCAAGTTCGGTACTATGGTCATCATCTAGGGCCAGTTCCATGTAAGCATCCTCATGAAATCCCTCACCACCCCTGTACTGATTGTGATACATGTCAGGTGTTGCGCGTGGTGGAGTTTGGGATGACAGTGGTGTTTCGTTTCCATAATATTGTGTAATAATACTGTGTATCGTACAGTCTGTAGATAAATGGCCCTATTCAATATTCAATTACTCGATACCGAATGCGTGCTCAGGCGTGAGCTAAATGCATGTAAGTGTAAGTAAATGAATTGAAATCGTCGAAATACATTTAAATAACTGAAATGATTTCGGCCCATTTACTTTCATTTATATTGAACCTAATAGGGGAGGTCTGATTTGTTTCATTTACTTTTCTAAAATCCATTTAAATGTATTTCACTCATTTACATTTATTTCGCAGATTTAAATAGATTTAAATGAACGTAAATCAGCCGTCCATTTTCCCGATGACTTGGTCTATGTTGGAACTAATAAGCATTCAGAAAAGAGAATCACGACCAAACGTACTCTTTTGTAGACATGCTGGGTCACTCAGCGTCACAGCTATTTACGAATCCCTAGCAACTTTTCAACAAAACTCAACCTTTTGATCGTGTTTATGTCCAAACAAAGGGCTCCACCCGGCCCGGGCCAGGCGCGCCGACCCAGCGCTTTGACTAGCGCTTCAGAGTTTCAGCAGGCAATAACATTTCATTTGTCTATCTTTTCTCGCCTTGAACGCGTTAACCACCATACAATAGGAATATTTCCTTCCAGTCTATCTTCCTGAACTGAGAATCCAGCTATCAGAATTTGTCGCAGCCCTTGAAGCTGTCCGCCGACCCAATTGACTGGCACTCGAGCAACCTCCGCCTGTTCTTCGCGAATGAAGTCCATATAAATGCCCTGCTGACTGTTATAACTCTTAGCAAGAGCATGGTTTTGTCAATCCTCTTGTATCGCAATGATATTGTACAGTGAATGGTAGGCCTTATGAAGGAAGCACTCGGTCGGCGCGTCTGGCCGGGTGGAGCACTTTGTTTGGACATAAATACCATCAAAAGGTTGGAGTTCGTCGAAAAGTTGCTAGGGATTCGTAAATAGCTGCAAGAGCCCGGTCGTCGCGTCATGGTCACAGAGGAAATTTTTCAAACTCCGACACCTTCCTTTCCTGAACGGCGATGATGCATGACCTTCTACAATTCGTTAATAATTCCTTTCCTCTCCCTTCCTCTCCTCGCTCCAGGTTGAGCCTAGGTTATAACACATAATTGCTCGAGTTTCATGACACTCGCGATATTCGGCCTCAGAGCTGTCAACGATCCTCAAATCGCTCTTCATGACACATGTTAACACTTCCGGGCAACATTACACGTAACGAGGAGCCCTTTTTTATATAGAGAAGCTGCATCTGTCAAAGGCTCTTCACACCTCCTGTATCATAATTCTCTTCAAGTTTCCTGATGACTGGATCGGATTTCTCACATCTGTGAGTTCATTCCCTATTTCTGCGATTCCCGCTGAAATGATTGTCATACCAATGCTAGGGCAGGACCTCTGGTGCGACTACGACTCCCTATCTTTCGACTCTTGAGCTCATTTCTCATGCAGCTTCTTGGATACATGTTGAATTGGGGCCTTTTCGGCGTTCTCACTGTCCAAGTCTGTGAGTCATTGACATTGTCCCTGTCTCTTTCGCCACGCGGAAGCCAACCGATGCCTTGTCCAGACGTATATTGGATAGCGTTCCCGAACGATCGTCTCTCGACTCAGATTCTAGTATACGGCATTTTCGTGCTGGAGACCGCACAAACTCTCTCCTTGACCCACGATGGTTTCCAGCAGTTTGTTGTCGGCTTTACGAACCCTGAATCAGTCGATAATTCGCAACTTGAATGGTTGAACACCTGCATATTTGATGGTTTGGGTAAGTCAACTACAATGTTATCGATGATCTGCTGATTATACCTTATAGTTGCATTAATCTTCCAACTCTTCTTTGCCAACCGAATCCGTGTACTCTTACCCGAAAGAAAGGTCATTCCCGGCACTATCGTGTTGGTACGTCGAACGTCTCGTCATAGTACATACTGTCCATTAGAACTGATCTAGCGATATGAAGCTATCCCTCGCGCAGACAAGCGGTGCCATCGCCACAGGCATTAGCTACAAGACAGACACGGTTCACTCGTTCTCCGACCTACCCGCAAATCCTGTTTCTGCTTTCGTATGGTTATATTTCCGGGCCAGTGGTTGAATCTAATCGACGTTATAGTTTTGGATGGCATGCGCGTTAATGGCTGACGTTCTCATTGCCGGGACGATGATCTACGCCGTGCGTTGTAATCTATGCTTTTTAATCATGTTACTGATGAAAGATTTTATGTACTTACATACAGCTTTCTCGATACGACACGACGTTTAGAGAGGCAGCTAGCCTTGTCAAGAGACTCAAGCTTCTCGCAATAGAAACTGGCAGCCTTATAGGTATGTTATCTCGCCAGGCTCTGCAATGGACACGACTAATTTTCACGAACAGCTGCAACCAATCTCCTCACTGTTCTTCTCTATCCTATCCGACCAGACCGAATATACTTCCTTACTCCCGCTCTATTTGTTGCCAAGATGTACTCGAATTCACTTTTAGCAGTCCTGAATGCTCGAGTCCAGATCGACGCTACCAGCAGCCATAGAGATACTCGAAGTAACGGAAGCACGAGGCGGAGGAGCGTTACTGTGAATTTCGCACCCACTGCGACGATGACCCGAGGAAATATTTTCAGTGGTAACACCAATAACTCAAGTGGAAATAGGACCACTGGTGTGTATCTCCAAGCCTGCACAATCCGGATACCTTGCTAACGAGTTGATGTACAGGGTACACTAACGGGCTCTACGAATAGCACGCCAAGAGAGTTTCCAATTAACATGTAACTCGCCGTTTTATTCGATTTATATGAACGTTGAAGATTTGTACTGCTACTCGAACTCTGGTCACGGCCATATGACCTTGTGTCGCTTTCCCAGATTTGGGAAGATGGGAGCGCCTTACGGCGGAAGGTCTCGGGTTTGCCATTATATACTAATCCAGTTTACGAGGTAAAACGGATGTTCTCCGCAGAAAAGTAGTATAAATTGGAGGATCCTTCGCCAACGAAACCGTCCAGGAAAGCTCATGTCTACACAGCAAGTAAAATGCGCCCAGTTAGGATCTTCTGGACTCCGAGTATCTGTCCCTATTGTGCGTTTCGGCCCTCGATCTCTGTATCTCAATTATACTAACTCTGTTGACCAAGTTGGGCGCTATGAGCTTTGGTAACAGCGCATGGCAGGTAAGCCTTTCGACGACCATTTTTTGGAGTGGTAGCTGACATCCATAGCCCTGGATTCTTGACGAGGACAAATCCCTTGAAATTCTCAAGGCTGCATGGGATCGTGGAATCAATACCATCGACACAGCCAATGCATACTCCAACGGGGAATCAGAGCGAATACTAGCAAAGTTCATCGAGAAGGTGTGTAATGTTCTTAACATCGAAGAATGACGCTGACGCTGTTGAAGTACAATATTCCTCGAAACCAGATAATCATCCTCACTAAATGTTATTTCCTCGTTGGCAATGAACCTTCGTTTTTGGCTTTTGATATCTCCGAGCACACTAAAGAACGCCAATATGTTAATCAAGGTGGTCTTTCGCGTGCTGCGATACTTAATCAAGTCGAGGACTCTCTCTACGACGTCTCAATACGTCATACATCGACCTTCTCCAAATCCACCGATTTGACCCAGAGACACCCGCTGAAGAAACCATGAAGGCCCTACACGATTTGGTGGAGAGCGGCAGAGTGCGATATATCAGGGCATCGGACATGGCAATTTGCGCATTTGAACGAGGTGGCCGTGAGAATTAGAAATGGCTGGACAAAGTTTGTTAGCATGCAAGATGAGTATTCTTTGTTGTATCGCGAGGATGTGAATATCTGGCTATATTTCTTTACACTGTCACACAGTGACTGACCTTCATTTCTATGTCAGGAACGGGAGCTGCATGCCTATTGTCGCTTCAATGGGATCGGCATTATTCCTTGGGGGCCTTTAGATGGAGGAAACTTGGCTCGTTCAGTTGGCACGTCTACTACTCGCAACAGGATGTACCAACAAATGAGCTTTAGTTTCGACCCTAGCGATTCTGACCGTGAAATCATTGATCGAGTTGAAACGCTCACGAAGAAGCGCAAAGTCTCAATGGCAAAGGTTTCCCTGGCTTGGGTTGCTTCGAAGATTACTAGTCCAATTGTGGGGACGTCATCATTGAAAAGACTGGAAGAGAATATTCCGGATCAGGATTTCAAGCTGACCGAAGAGGAGATGAAATACCAAAGCAATTGTGAGCCTCCATTATCTATCTATTAGTCAATGAATTGAACCCATGATTCTGCAGATACACACCGAAGGCCCTTCGTAGACATGCTTAGCTATTGAAATCATCCTTTCATTCATTTACTTTCTACATCGTACACGGCTGATGTATCAAAACTTGTTATCCACTCTAACAGCACCCTATTCACCTCCTCAGGAACGTGTAGATGCATCCAATGGTTCGCTGCAAACTCTTTGATGGTGAGATTAGTACAGAACCGTGTCATGATGTCTTTCCCCATCGAAGGCAAGGCAATATAATCCTCAGCCCCATATCCGAAGAGTGTCGGTTTGGTGAGAGTGTATCTGTCATGGGGTACCACTACCGGGGCACTATTATCAGGAAACGGTGATAACACGGCGAGCAATATAAACTTACATGTGCCATCTTCAGATTGCGTGCCATCCACGTAGCTGGTGTAGTATGTAAAGGTGTTGGGGAGATTTTGCGTTTGGACCATTGAATACTGAAGTCTTTTGTCCTGTAGAAACATCGGTCTGCCAGGTGTATAACGAATCAGTGTAGATAACGCACCTCATCCGATGGAAACCACGAAGGCGCAGGTAAAACTCCCTCCGGGCCAGCGAGAAGATACTCTTTCAATGCGCCTCTCGGACCGAACAGTCTGATCCAGGACTTGGGATCATCAGGATATGTCACATTGAAAAGGGCCTCAAACTGTCATATTACGGGTGAGCCATGAATCAGGAGGCAGAGGCAAAGATAGCCAACATTTTCCGTGGCGATCGCACCAGCATCCGGATCCTTGCCCAAGAACTCCCAGTACCCAAAGAGTTCATACCCGTACATTTCCTTCTGTATCCTCAACAACTTGTCCAAATCGAACGGGGGAGGTGTGGGCACCGAGTAGGGTGTACCGAGGAATGCCGACCCAATGACAACTTCGGGGTAAAGCTGAGAGATACGACTGACCAAGGGGCTTCCACTATCAACAGAAAGTATCAGTACCCTGAAACGACGGCTAGAAAGAGGTACCGAGATGAAATACCCGCTCTGTCCAATGAATACTGCCCTGGTAGCGTTCTCATGCTGGAGCAGTTCCACGAAATCCTTCGCGATAAGGCTGAATTTGAGCTGTTTAGGATCTTCAGTGACAGAGCTGCTCCCATAGTTGAGGCAATCTGGAGCAATAATGCCGTATCCTAGGCTTTGGAAGAAAGGTACCTAGAGTCGGAGTGAGTGAGATAAACCAAATATGCAAGGTTCGTTAGACGCACCTGATGCCGCCAATCTTGGGAAGCTGCTCCAAAGCCATGTATCAAGAAAAGAAGCGGCTTTCTTTCCTTCGAAGGAGACGCGAAATAATGATAACTGAAGCCCCTAGATACTTTCAAGTCCTTGTAAGAGCTCTCTTCTAGCGCCGCCATGAAGGGAAAACTGTGGAGTAACGAGTTGGTGGTTAAACTGAATGTTCCGGGTAGCAGGTAAGTACTCTGTGATGGTGAGAACCCATGGCACTACTGCAAAAAGAATCAAATTTCTGACGTGCATTCGCTGTCCCAAACATGCACTTGCCCATATATAGGATCCATACATATGTATTGCATCAACCCCGGTACTGTCCGGTCTTTGGCCATAGTGAGATTTGAAGCTGTTCGATTTTGCAGTTAGCTATTGATTGATGGAACTGAACATACTATTGAGGAATCGCGGGAAATTATGCTAGTTCAGATGACAGTTCGGGAGAAAGAGCGCGCTGCCGTGGGAGTCTTTCAATTTTGCCGACAGAGTTGGAAAATACGTAACAGGACACATTCTGCAGTTGTAAATCAAAGGCGAATAACATACTCTTTCCAAGACCTATATTTAAGAATACACAGGCCCAAGTTCCATCTGTACTCCCAATCCATGCAGCCCCCTTTTCCGTGACTGTACAGAATAGCTTGCCTGTTCCACTGTGTGAGAGAGAGGGAAACATTCGAGTCTGAGATCGTTCGACGTGCTCAGTGTTCAATCCGATAAGGTAATCCGCAACTTTTCAACCGCCTAGACTGTATATCGTTCATAAGCTAAGCGTCCTCTAAGGCTTCCCAGGGACGGTTTGTGAAAGTTGCATGTTTGGACTACGGAGGTGGCATACCAGGTTCGGAGGTCGCTGAGCTTGGTGTATGTGTCGTACGACAGTGTCCTCGTAGACAAGTTGATCTCCGGGATTTGCAGAGTTACAGCCTTGATGAGAAAGATAAGAGAACATTGAACGAAAGCTTACCAAATCTCAAGATCTCAAGGCTACTAGTAAGACCCATTCTGGATTCTCCCTTTCAAGTACAAGGAAGCCTTCACCGAAACTAAAACCTCTAGAGATGAAGTAGTGAGAGTCGATGTACGCGAACATACGTTGCCAGTGGATGGTGCAGGATGTGCCTTGAGCTCAAGGATATCGCCCCCAGTGAACTGAGAAGGAACTTGAACAACTCTAATTCGTCATAATTTAGAAAGGCACTGTCCCGAGGGCGCAGGAGCGGCGATGCATTGATGATAGTTGCAAAGAGAAAATTTCGTAACCCCGGACCAGCGAGTTGACGCATTTTCCGATCACAGCGCCTGTCCTTCCAGAAGCTCGTTGGAAGCTCGAGAACGAACAGGATTCAAAAAAGCAACAAAGCACGTAATATACATTCAAGAAGTACATTTACATCATCGTCCCGTCTGATAACCATTTAGTCGAAAAATGAATTACCAATTGGAATACTCTTCCACTCTCCAGAGCGCGAGGTATACTCCCAGCTGTCATACTTCCACGAAGCCAATGAATCCCTTACCATATTCATCACAACCAGATCGCACACATCGCTAGCGTGCAACTGTGGGAAGCACTCTTGGATAGTAACGACGTCTATCCTTTCACTCGAATAGATTTGTAGCACAAGATGTGCACACCGCCTACTGCTGATCAGGGCATCCTCAAGCACCCTCCAAGGATAATCATGGCCCAAAGGAGGATCCCACGAAAAGGAAATACCAAAACTCTCGAGCTTGAGCTCCCCGCTTTCTTTGAGGGCAATGCACCACTCGTTTAGCCTGGCTTGGGCACCTTGAAAGGTTAGTGAATCGACGTCGTAAATGATACAACGGAGGTGACGGTAGGTGCCGAATTGGAATGAGGATAAGGATGGTGTCTCGCCTGTGAAGCGTAGACAGGAAAGAGTGTTCTTGGCCATGTCGAGAATGCGGAGGAGATACACGGATGACTCTTGTGGCAAACCACCGACGGTAAGTTCACGTAATGCGTTGAAACGCAGAGGAGAAGCAGACCCGGTTGCCCACGGAAGTAATGCTTCTGCGAACCTCGAATCGTTGTATATTGTAAATCGGCGCAACTGGATAGGTACACAGCTAAAGACGGCTTGTGGTGGTGTGGACGGTGGAGGCCCGATTAAGTCCGAGACGTGGACATACAGGAAATGGAGATCTTGGAGACCACCGTGTGCTGCCAACCAATCGCATATTGCAAAGATCTCGTGGACGGTCATCATTGTATATTGTAACGTCAAACTATTGATTTTGGGCATTGCTGTTCCGCCTAGGAGTGTCGAGATTTGCAGGGAGGTGACGGTCTCGCAGGCATCTGTCACGGTGGCATCCTTAATTGAAACTTTCTTTAGAGACTGTAGTCGAGGAAGAATAGATGTGAGAGCGTTCTGGGAAAGGTTGTCTCCCCATCGAGATGGTATGATATCGAGTTCAAGTTCGCTGATGTATTTGGTGAGATGTGGTGAATGCTTCAGGAAACCGAGAAATTGAATTGGGTGGTTCCGCTCTGATCGATCTACCCGTTCAGAAAGGCGGACTTCGCGAAAGAGGATCCGTTGTGCAGTGGTAACAAGACAACGTGCGGTCAAAGCACATCGTACCAACGTCTGAATGTCGCCTTCGGGGTGTAGATTTTTCAAAATGGTATCCAGGACTTCCTGGGGTAGCCGAACAGCAACGGTTTCTTGCATGATTTACCTTAAAAATTCGAATCAGTGACGATTTCAAGAAATAAATATGAGCCAACGCACCGAGATCCAATGTTTGTACAGCCCTGATGACTCTTCAATCCTGTACTTCGAGGTTCCTTGTGACGGAGCTTGGGCCTGCGGATCACAAACGATGAGCTGAAAATAGAAACCAATATCCTTCAACAACTCACAGAATCCAAAGCCAACAATGCACTCGCAGTATGGATCACAAACAAGTTCGTCAGAAAGACGTCGTCCCGGGCGCAGGAACCTGGAACGGTGATGGTGGTTTGGAAGAGGGATTTTTTGTAAACCCGGAGTCGGACCGGCGAGTGATGCGTTTTCGGATCACAGCGTGTAAGGCCACTGCCAGAAGCTCGAGAACGAACAGAATTCAATGAAGCACGTTACATAATATACATTCAAGTACAGGCTACAGCTACATATAATCGTCCTTTCTGATAATCATTCAGTCAAATATATTGCCAGGTGGAAGACTCTTCCACTCTGAGTCTCCGGAGCGCGAGGTATACTCCCAGTTGTCATACTTCCCCAAAACCGAAGAATCTCCTATCCTCTCTATCACAACTAGATCGCATGCATTACTGGCGTGCAACAGCGGAAAGCACTTTCGGATAGTATCGGTGCCTATCCTTGTGGGGCCTTCATCCAAGTTTTGTAGCACAAGATGTGCACACCGCCCACTGTTGATGAGGCCATCCTCAAACTCGTTCCAGAGTAACACGCTCCAGGAGTAATCAGGGTGGTACGCAGTCCATGAAAACGAAATAACAAAACTCTCCAGTTTGAGCTCCCTGCTTTCTTTGAGTACAATGCACCACTCGTTGACCATGGTTTCGAAATCTCGAGGGGTTAGTATACAGCTGTTCCAAGCGATACGACGGAGGTGACGGTAGTTGAATCGAATTGAGGCTAAGCCTGCTATGTAGCCCGTGACTTCTATACAGGAAAGACTGTCCTTGGCCACGTCGAGAATGCGGGGGAGATATACGGATGACTGCTGTGTCAGATGACTGACAGTGAGCTCACGTAATGCGTTAAAACGCAATGGAGAGGTAGACCCAGTTGCCCATCGAAATAATGCTTTTATTTGCTTCCAAGGGGTGTCGATTGTAAATCGGCGCAACTGGATGGGCGCATAGCCAGAGATGGCTTGTGGTAGTGTGGACGGTGGAGGTCTGAACAAGTCCGAGACGTCAACCCTTATGAAATGGAGATCTTGGAGACCACCATGTACTGCCAACCAGTTGCACAATGCAACGATCTCGTGGATGGCCATCGTCGTATACCTCAACGTAAAGCTCCTGATTTCGGGCATTGCTGCTCCGCCTAGGAGTGTCGAGATTTGCAGGGAGGTGACGATGGGTCTCTCTACGGGAGCCCGGATGTAAACTTTCTTTAGAGACTGTAGTCGAGGAAGAATGGATGCGAGAGGGTGCTGGGAAAGGTTGTCGCCCCACTGAGATGGTACGATGCGGAGTTCAAGTTCTGTGACGTATCTGGCGAGATGTGGAGAGTGCTCCAGCAAACTGAGAAATCGATCTGGGGGGTTCTGCATTCCTGGATATCCACATTCGGTAAGGATGACCTCGCGAAAAAGGATGCGCTGTGCAGCGGGGACAAGCCAACGTGCGGTTAGCGCACATTGTTTGAACGCCTGAATGTCGTCTCGAGGGTGTAGGTTGTTCATAATGGAATCCAGGACTTCCTGGGGAAACTGAACAGCAACGGTTCCTTCCATGATGTACCTAAAAAAGTCGAGTCGGTGACGATTTCAAGAAGCAAAAATGAGCCAACGCACCGAGATACAATCTTTGCCCAGCTCTGTTGACTCAGAGTATGACTATCTGCAAGCCTGTGCTTAGAGGGTTCTTTGATATGGAGCCTGTAGATTATGATCGATGAGGCTGAAAACTGAGAAACTGATGCACCCCAATAACTCACAGAATCCCAAACAATATACCCTTGTGATATAGATCACAAACACGTATCTTCAGGTTCCTGTTTGTGCAACACCTCGCTTGAAGAACGGAGTCTGAGCTAAAAGATCCAGAACCAGGATGTTTCCAACACTCACGTCGGGACGGGTACTTGTGTCTTCGCCGTGTCGAGTATATCGAATGACGATGCAGTTCGCTTGATGATGGAGGTATGGGAACAAGAGCCAAACGTGTTCTTTGGATATTCGCATTAATGGGGTAGTGGTAACCTGGGTCGTTGCCATTGGTTTGAGCTACTCGGGTACTTAAGCTCGACCCGCCGGGGGTTCGATTCCCTCTTAATGCACTCAAGGACGATCCTGTATGTACACCTTTTTAGGATTCCAACCCAATATCTCGGCAAAACGACAGCATATCTGACATTACACATACAATTGAGAAACATGGCAAGCAAAGGTACATATCTTTGAAAACAAAAAAAGCATCGGAAAGCTAAACACTTCACCACTTCACGTCCTCGACCTAGTTCTTCTCGCCACCCCACTCCCAGCACCTTCCTCCGTCTTCACCGCAACTTTTGTATTCCTACTCGAAGTACGCGTCTTCCCCGCATTCTCCTTCTCCCCCACCTTTCCCTTGGCAGTCACCGGCGGCGGAGACTCCTCTTTAATCACCTCCGGAACCTTTGGCTTTGGCTTCCTTGCTCCAGGTTTAGCCTTTGCCTTCTCCGTCCCAACATCGGATTCCGAGTCCGAGTTTGCTCTCGCCCTCGTCGTTTTTGTAGGCGCAGGGTCAGCAGTCCGGGATCGGGTTCTCGTACTGGGAGTCGCAGCTGGAGCAGGTTCGGCTGTACGAGATCTCGCTCTCGTAGTGGTTGGTTTGGGCTCTGTATCAGCGGTTCTGGATCTAGCTCGTTTCGTAGTTGTTGTGGTGGACGGTGGTTCCTGGGGTTCGGCGGTACGTGACCTAGCGGGGGTAGCTCGTGTTGGTGTTTTGGAACGTGCACGCGTTCGAGGTTCTGGCTCTGGTTCTGGCTCTGTTTCCTCGTCTTCCTGGGCAGCAGCTGCTGGTGTAGGCGTCTTTGCACGTCTACTCGGCGGTTTCACCGATTCCTGCACAGAGGTCAGCCCAGTTCTCGGCCTTTGAGTGAAAGAACTCACCCCTTCTTCTGCCACTGGTGTGGGCGTCTTGGCGCGCCTACTCGGCGGCTTGACGGGCTCCTACACGCAGGTAAACACATCAGCTCTGTGTTACCAAGAAACATCTAAAAGGCTTACCACTTCCTCAACAGCAGGTGCAGGTGTGGGTGTCTTTGCCCTTCTACTCGGCGGCTTGACGGGCGCCTGCTGCTACCAGTCAGCTCGATCCCGCGGCGAAGTATCTCAAGGACTTACCGCTTCTTCCACTGCTGGCGTTGGTGTCTTTGCACGCCTACTCGTTGGCTTGATAGGTTCCTGTATAGAATCAGACAACGAAGCTGCTAGAGACGTCTAAAGGGCTTACTGTTTCCTCCACTGGTGTCGGTGTCTTTGCGCGCTTGCTGGGCGGTTTCACGGAGTCCTGTACATAGAAAACGATCTATTAGACAAAGTTGTCTCTTGGGGACTCTCAGAGCGACTCACTACAGGTCCCGGCGTCGGCGTCTTAGCACGTCTACTTAGCGGCTTGACAGATCCCTGCACGCAAGGGTTAGCCTATTTTGTAAAAAGATTCGAAGAGAACCTACCCCTTCTTCCGTTGCCGGTGTTGGTGTTTTAGCACGTCTACTCGGCGGCTTGATAGAGTCCTGCGCACGAGCAAATCCATTAACTGTACGTCACGAAGGAATATGTGAGGGGCTTACCGCTTCCTCCACTGGTGTCTTTGCACGTCTACTCGGCGGCTTGACAACCTCTTGTTCCTGGATAGAAAGATGTCATGAAGAAACATCTGAAGAGAGAAAAATCAGCTTACCGTTTCTTCAGCTGGTGTTGGCGTTGGCGTTTTGGCACGTTTGGTCGATTCCTGCGCGAACAAGGAACGTTGTTAGATGAGGATACGTATATCATGAGATTTGAGTATCTGTACCTCTACGTCTGCTGTAGGTGTAGGCGTCTTTGAACGTCTACTCGGTGGTTTCACCGATTCCTACACGCAAACAATTAGAGCCGACTCTCATAAGAACGTTGGATCAGACTTACTTGTACTTCTTCCACTGTCGGTGTCGATGTTGGCATTTTAGCCCGCACGGGCATCTTTGCGACCTATAATCCCGAATTATCAGACCCCAAACGCTCACAAGTAACGAAGAAGGAAAAGAAGAGAGCCTACCTCTTGGTTCTCGTTCTCGTCCACTGGTATCGATTCCTATAACCAAGATTAGCAACGAAACCATACAAAAGAAAACGAGAAGAGATATACACACCTCAACCTCCATCCCCGTCTCTTCCTCAACAACACCAACAACATACACCGACTTTCTCCTTGGCACCATACCTCCACCCCCAGCACCTTTCATCGGCGAGCGTAGGAGCGAAAACTCCCCCTCTTCACCTTCCTGCTTAGCCTTCGACGGTGAAAACGACCCAGAAACACGTCGGTTCTTCATCCCTTCCATTGCTAGCTTCATCTTATCTAGTAGAGCGCGTGTGTCCTCTTTTTCACCAGCCTTGTCTTCTTGTATGGGTTTAGGAGGAGGCGCACCCAGGCCTAACCCAACGCCAATGCCTGGTTTAGGTTTCGTAGGCGACCCCAAGCCAAGACCAGGTGCAGGTTTAGGTGACGCACTCATACCAGGTACACCACCCTTGAACGGTGACCCAATATCCAACAGCGCGCTTTTTCGACGCGCACGGATGGCTTGTTTTTCTTCCTCCGACAGGCATGCCTTCCTAGGCGACAAGCTTTCCCTGGCTTTCGATGTTTTGTGTAACATGCCATCTGATTGGGAAGTCTGCATCGTTGGCTCTGGCTCTGGCGTAGAGTCAGAGGCGGAGGTAGAAGAGGTAGATGGGAGAGAAACGACTATATCCTCGACTTTCCACCTCATGACCTCTTTCTCCTGCTTTGGTAACCTCGTGGGTAGACCACCCATCGACATCCTCGTCTCGTTAGTGTTGAGATGGACGTGTGGTTGAGGCGTGCGGAACGGCAGGGTCTTGGGTTTGGTAGGAGATGAAGGGGATAAGAACCGCCGGGGTGTACCAGCGATTTGGATATCTGTATGCTGAGGAGCAGGAACGTCGTCATCTTCATCCTCTTCCTTCACTTCTACCGGCTCCTCGTGCAGGCCTTCTAATGAAGGATATATCCTTTCCTGCTCAATATCAACATCCATTGCTTCGTCTTCCTGATCAGCCTCGGCCTCCAACTCTTCCAACCGCGTGCCCTTTGTAGGAGACGGCGATCGTGATGTAAAAGGCCATATACGACCTAACCATGAGGACTGGGGTGTATCTTTCCCTTGTCCTTGCTCTCCTTCTCCGGCCTGCTCTTCCACTTCAAACACATTCTCCTCAGCCACGCCTGCTTCATCTTCATCTTCCTCAGCTAAAACACCAAACACCTCTTCCTCTTCTTCTCTTTCCTCTTCTTCCACCTGGCGCTTTAAGACTGCGCGTTGAGCAGAGCGTATGAGAACTGCACGATGTAACGTGGGTTTCGTGCGACGCGGTGTTTGTGGTGGTAGAGAAGGCGGAGGTGGAGTCGCTTTCTGGGGCGACGGCGCAAAAGGCAGCTCCTCGAGAATGACTAGATCGTTATCTTCTTGAACGACATGCGGATTTGCAGTGTCCACCAACACGATTTCCTCTTCCTCCGTCTGTGTCTCTGAGAACAGGGAGCGTTTGATAGGTGACCTGCGTAAAGGCGACGAAGGGGGTAACTTGAGTGGAGATTGTAGGATTCGGAGGTTTTCTGCTGGGTTTGGTGAAGGTCGAGGAGAGAATACCTCTGAGGAGCGGATCATTGAGAGGCGAGTACGGGTTTGTGGTTCTGTAGGTGCTAGTCAGAAAACAGGGTAGCGAACAGAAGGGGAAGATATGCACCAGGTGTATCCCAAACAAACTGGGCACGCATTTCCTTTGGTGGATAATTGAATCGAAACTGTTTCCCGTGGATTTCGAGTTGGGAGTTGTTGAATAATGGGACTGTGGATGGGTAGATTTTGCATTCGTCGACTGTGAGACCGGATGTGCCGAGGACGATTAAAAAGGCCTGTCTTACTGTTAGCTTCAATTCAAGAGAAGAAAAGGAAAAAGCACCTTGTTGTCATCACCAAATACAATTCTGGCATGTACATCTTCAATATCGGGGTAATACAACCGCACACTACAACTTGAGGAACGGCCAAAAGTCAACTCGGGAGTGTCGATGCCAAATGAGGTGACGAGTTTGCTGTCTGTAGAGGAGAGAAGGGAAAGTGTACCGTAGCGGCCGATTTGAGAAGCGTCCTGGGATGGGTCCATTGGTTGTGGTGGTAATGGAAAGAGATTCAACCAACATAATGTCACACCCAAACACGAGGTGTCACGCGTGCGAGACATGTGATCGTGACAGAGTCGGACTCGGAAGAAAAATGGAATCGACACTTGAAAACCTCGTTTGCTGGAGTCTTTCCGAGCGTAGAATATGGGCCTGCAGAGAGGAAAAAATACTAGAAGAGCGAATGAAATAAACAAAAAAGTACGCAGCCTCAGAGCAAAACATGCATTAAGAGGGAATCGAACCCCCGGCGGGTCGAGCTTAACTCATGCCAATGGCAACGACCCAGGTTACCACTACCCCATTAATGCCATGTCGATCCACGTCCAATTTCAATGTTTGGACGTCAACCGTGGTGCCGAACATCCAAGGAAACGGTTGTCTCTTGTTCCCATACTACCTCCATCATCAAAGTGGACTGCATCTTCAACTGATATACTCGAGACGGCATTGGCGAAGGCAAAAGTACTAGAACAACGTGAGTGTTTAAAATATCCTAGTTCTGGATCTTTCAGCTCAGTTTCCGCTCATCAAGCGAGGTGCTGCAGAAACAGGAACTTGAAGATACGTGTTCGTGATCCATACCACAAGGGTATATTGTTTGGGATTCTGTAAGTTGGGGCATATTGGTTTCTCAGTTTTCAGCTCATTGATCATGATCTACAGCCTCCATACCAAGGAACCCTCGAAGGACAGGCTTGAAGTCATACTCTGAGTCAACAGAGCTGGGCAAAGATTGTATCTCGGTGCGTTGGTTCATATCTGTTCCTTGAAATCGTCACCGATTCGAGTTTTTTAAGGTACATCATGGAAGGAACCGTTGCTGTTCAGCTACCCCAGGAAGTCCTGGATACCATTCTGGACAACCTACACCCCCGAGACGACGTTCAGACGTTGAAACAATGTGCCTTGACCGCACGTTGTCTTGTCCCCGCCGCACAGCGCATCCTTTTTCGCGAGGTCATCCTTACCGAATATAAATATTCAGGAACAAAGAGACCAGATCGATTTCTCAGTTTGCTGAACAAGTCTCCACATCTTGCCAAATACATCACAGAACTTGAACTCCACTTCCATGAAAGATCTTTGCAGCCCGATGACCTGTCCCAGCACCCTTCCGCATCCATTCTTCCTCGACTACAGTCTCTAAAGAAAGTTTCAGTGCACTGGCATGACACGTCTGCGTCAGGTAGCCGCGACTTCACCCTGAAAATCTCGACACTCCTAGGCGGAGCAGCAATGCCCAAAATCAAAAGCCTTACGCTAAGATCTATAAGTGTCACGATGCACGAGATCTTTGCAATTGGCAACTGGTTGGCAGCACACGGTGGTCTCCAAGTTCTCCATTTCATGAATGTTCTCGTCTTGGACTCGAATGCAATTCCACCGTCAATGGCATCACAAGACGTCTCTAGCTTTATGCCTATCCGGTTGCTCCGATTTACAATTATAGGTAATTCGAGGAACACAGAAGCATTACTTCGGTGGGCAACCGGGTCTACCTCCCCTCTGCGTTTCAACGCATTACGTGAACTCACTGTCGGTGATCTGGTACAAGAGTCATCCGTATATCTCCTCCACATTCTCGACATGGCCAAGAACACCCTTTCTTGTCTACACGTCACAGGCAGGATACTATCCTTATCCTCATTCCAATTTAACACCTACCGTAACCTCCGTCATATCATTCATGGCCAACTCTTCCCACCCTTCAAAGCCATGCTAAAGGAATGGTGCATTACACTTAAAGAAAGCAGAGAGCTCAAGCTTGAGAGCTTTGTTATTCCCGATCGGTACCACTCGGCTTTGGATCATGATTACCCTTGGAGCGAGCTAGAGGATGCCTTGATCAGCGGTGGGCGGTGTGCACATCTTGTGCTACGAATCTTTTCGGACAAAAGGATGGACACCGATACTATCCGAGAGTGTTTTCCGCTGTTGCATGCGAGTGATGTGTGCGATCTGGTTGTGCAGAATACAGTAGGGTCATTATCGACGCGTACGGTCAGTTGGGAGTATACCTCGCGCTCTGGAGAGTGGAAGAGCGTTCCAGAAGAAAATTTTGTTCGTTGGTTATCGGACAAGCCATTTCTGTCGATGTAATTTCTGAATCCATATTACCTGCTTCATTGTGTACTTTTTGAATCCTGTTCGTTCTCGAGCTTCTGGCAGTGGCCTTACACGCAGTGATCTGAAAACGCGCCAACTCGCCGGTCCGATTCCGGGGTTACGAAATAATTCCTCTTCCAAACCACCATTACCTTTCCTGCGCCCTCGGGACAACGTCTTTCTGACGAAGTTGTTTGTGATCCGTACTGCGAGTCCATTGTCGGCTTTGGATTCTGTGAGTTGTTGAAGCATATCGGTTTCTGAGTTTTCAGCTCATCCGTAGGCTCCGTCGCAAGGAACCTCGAAGTACAGGATTGAAGAGTCAACAGGTCTGGACAAACATTGGATCTCGGTGCGTTGGCTCATTTTTGTTTCTTGAAATCGTCACCGACTCGACTTTTTTTCAGGTACATCATGGAAGGAACCGTTGCTGTTCAGCTACCCCAGGAAGTTCTGGATACCATTCTGAACAAGCTACACCTCGAAGACGACGTTCAGACGTTGAAACAATGTGCCTTGACCGCACGTTGTCTTGTTCAGACTGCACAGCGGATCCTCTTTTATGAGGTCTGGCTTGACGAAGGCAGCCTTCGGCACAACCCACACTTTTTCCTCATTTTGGTGGAGGACTCTCCACATCTCGCCAAATATGTCACAGAACTTGGTCTCTGCATCATATCACCTCAATGGGGCAACGAATACCCTCTCGCATACCTTCTTTCCCGACTACAGTCTCTAAAGAGAGTTTTACTCCGGACTTACCCCGACGTTGCCCCGCTGCCAATCTCGACACTCCCAGGCGGAACAGCAATCAGGAGCTTTACGTTAATCGATGCATCGGTGACCTTCGCAATGTTTAACTGGTTGGCAGCACACAGTGGTCTCCAAGATCTCCATTTCATAAGGGTTCGCGCCTTGGACTCGGACGCAACGTTACCGTCAATGGCATCACAAGCCGTCTCTAGCTATGCGCCTGTCCAGTTGCGCCGATTTAAAATTGACATGTGTGCACTGGAGACCACAGAAGCATTACTTCAATGGGCGACCGAATCCGGCTCTCCTATGCGATTCGACACATTACGTGAACTTACTGTCAGTCATCTGACACAGCAGTCATTCGTATATCTCCTCCGCATTCTCGACATGGCCAAGGACAGTCTTTCGTGTCTACAACTCGTGGGTAACATACCACGCTTATCCTCGATTCGATTTAGCACATACCGTAACCTCCGTCGTATCATTTATGGCAACTCCCTTAACTCACCTTCCAAAACCATGCTAAAAGCTTGGTGCATTGCCCTCAAAGAAAGCAGGGAGATCAAACTCGAGAGTTTTGTGATTTCTCTTCTCCACGGGCTCGAGGGGGGTTGGCTTCAGTATCATGATTACCCTTGGAAGGAGCTTGAGGATGCCCTGATCAGCGGTGGGCGGTGTGCACGCCTTGTCTTGTACATCGTGCACGCAAACAGTATAGGTACAAACGCCGATACTATCCGAGAGCTCTTCCCACAGCTGCACGCGAGTGATGCGTGCGATCTGGTTGTGCAGAATCCAGATCGGTTCTATTCCGAGTCGGGGCTGTATTGGGAGTATACCCCGCGCTCTGGAGAGCGGATGGTTGTTCAACCCTTTGACGATCTTTTTTACTGAATGGTTTTCGGACAACACGATTATGTAGCTGTATTTCTTGAATGTATATTACATGCTTCATTACTTTTTTTGAATTTCGTTCGTCCTCGAGCTTCTGGAAGGAATCTTACACGCTGTGATTTGAAAACGCGCCAACTCGCCGGTCCGACTCCGGATTTACGAAAGATTCCTCTTTCGAAACCACCATTACCGTTCCTGCGCCCTCGGGACAATGTCTTTCTGACGTTTGTGATCCATACTGCGAGTCCATCATTGATGTTGGTTTCTGTGAGTTTCTGGAGTGTGTTGGTTTCTGAGTTTTCAGCTCATCGTTTGTGATCTGCAGGCCTAGGCTCCATCACAAGGAACCTCGAAGTATAGGATTGAAGAGGCATCAGGGCTGGATAAGCATTGTATCTCAGTGCGTTGGCTTGTATCTGTTTCTTGAAATCGTCACCGACTCGACTTCTTTCAGGTACATCATGGAAGGCGCCGTTGCTGTTCAGCTTCCCCAGGAAGTCCTGGATTCCATTATGGACAACATACACCCTCGAGACGACATTCAGGCGTTAAAACAATGTGTGTTGGCCGCACGTTGTCTCGTTCCCGCTGCACAGCGCATCCTTTTTCGCGAGGTCATCCTTACCGAATGTGGATATCCAGGAATGCAGAACCCCCCAGATCGATTTCTCAGTTTGCTGGGGCACTCTCCACATCTCGCCGGATACGTCACAGAACTTGAACTCCGCATCGTACCATCCCAGTGGGGCGACAACCTTTCCCAGCACCCTCTCGCATCCATTCTTCCTCGACTACAGTCTCTAAAGAAAGTTTGCATCCGGGCTCCCGTAGAGAGACCCATCGTCACCTCCCTGCAAATCTCGACACTCCTAGGCGGAGCAGCAATGCTCGAAATCAGGAGCTTTACGTTAAAGGATACGACGATGGCCATCCACGAGATCGTTGCATTGTGCAACTGGTTGGCAGTACATGGCAGTCTCCAAGATCTCCATTTCCTGTATCTCAGTGCCATAATGGACTGGGACGCACCTCCACAGTCAATGCCATCACAAGCCGTCCCTGGCTATGCGCCCATCCAGTTGCGCCGATTTACAATCGACACCCCTTGGAAGCAAACAAAAGCATTACTTCGATGGGCAACTGGGTCTACCTCTCCTTTGCGTTTTAACGCATTGCGTGAACTCACTGTCGGTGATCTGACACGTCAGTCATCCGTATATCTCCCCCGCATTCTCGACGTGGCCAAGGACAGTCTTTCCTGTCTAGAAGTCACGGGCTACATAGCAGGCTTAGCCTCAATTCGATTCAACTACCGTCACCTCCGTCGTATCGCTTGGAACATCTGTGTACTAACCCCTCGAGATTTCAAAACCATGCTCGACGAGTGGTGCATTGTACTCAAAGAAAGCAGGGAGCTCAAACTGGAGAGTTTTGTTATTTCGTTTTCATGGACTGTGCACTCGCTCCCTGATTACCCCTGGAGTGAGTTTCTCTGGAACGAGTTTGAGGACAGCCTCGTCGACAGTGGGCGGTGTGCACATCTTGTGCTACAAAACTTGTATAGGGGCCTCGCGAGGATAGACACCGATACTATCCGAAAGTGCTTTCCGCTGTTGCACGCCAGTAATGTATGCGATCTAGTTGTGATAGAGAGGATAGGAGATTCTTCGGTTTTGGGGAAGTATGACAACTGGGAGTATACCTCGCGCTCTGGAGAGTGGAAGAGTCTTCCACCTGGCAATATATTTGACTGAATGATTATCAGAAAGGACGATAGTATGTAGCTGTACTTGAATGTATATTATGTGCTTCATTATGTACTTTTTTGAATTCTGTTCGTTCTCGAGCTTCTGGCCGTTTTAGTGGAAGGAACCTTACACCTTGTGATCCGAAAACGCGTCAACTCGCCGGTCCGACTCCGGGTTTATAAAAATTCCTCTTCCAAACCACCATCACCGTTCCTGCGCCCTCAGGACAACGCCTTTCTGACAAGGTAGAGTTGTTCAAGCTCCTAGGCTCAACGGGGCGAGATCCCTGAGCTCAAGGTTCATACCGCAACATCCGCTCACATGCGTGTTCGCGTATATCTACTATCGGCTACTTCACCTTCAATGGTTTTCGTTATGGTGAAGGCATGATACTTGAAGGGTAAGAGTTCAGGATGAGGTTGAATTAGGTCTCGTTCTTAGGATTCGGTAAGTTTTCGCTTGTTCATGTATTCTCTCATCTTTCTCATCGAGGCCTGCTAGTTAACGGTGTGAAGCTTAGAGACCGAGTTCGGGAAGACGCTGTCGTATGACCTCAACGAGATCATGAATACCCCGTGAATGCCAACCTATCGAGCAAACCAAAATGCTTAGACATCCTTGAGTGGCTCTTGGGAAAGAGTACGCTACCCCATCGTCCAAACACAGAACTTTCTCCGACATTCACATGTCTCACAGTTCATCAGGCTCGTGCCCTCTCTTCATCGAGACTTGGAAGAGGCCAGCTCACCACGAAACTGAGCATCACCGAACCTTTGCTCGGACAAGCGAACCAGGTGCAACATAGACTATACCGATCCCCGAAACGGTCGGTAACTCTTTTGTTTTCGTCAGTGGTGGTTTTGCTGAGCTTCTCGCTGCAGGAAATCAAATCCAAGTCCGCCTACGAGTTCTACGCGTGCTGCCTGGGAAGGGCGTATCGATTCCGACTCAACGTTCTGTGAAACCGAGGCCGAATCATGTACCGCATCGATACTTGGCTGGAATAATGAACTATTTTCCACTGCTATACCACGTATCTGAATCCATCTTGGCTCCCTGGTTTGACCGTGCCATCAAGCTAGGTCAGGTACGTTCAACGTATGATGTCTTCTTCGGTAGCTGTTCGGCTAACTGCAGCCTTTTAGCAACATGTCCAACCTTAGTCGCTTGGCCGGATCGGGGGAGCTTAGTAGGCCAATGAGAGGACATGTTAAGACATCGATATGGGCGGAATGGAGGAGTTTTTGGGATCTTTGTCGTGGAGCGGTTTTGCTTGTCCTATGTTTGTTGTTTTCGATCATGCGTACCTTTTCCCGCCGGGCCTGATGCCCTTCATTTATGGCGACGACTAGCGACCACCCCATTAGTGCGACAGCGGAGTCTTGAGCTTGCCTAGGATCCCAAAGGGTTAGACACCTTGAGAGGACCTCGATCTTTCCCTGTAGTTACCAAGCTTCGACGAATGCATTATCCTGAGGTAGACCCGGGCAACGAAGTGCCTGTCTCTTGTTCCGAAACCACCACCATCAAAACGCCCCCTTCGTTGGTACTTGCTGCGTTACTCCCGAGAATCGACTGTTGAAGGACAAGTTTTGGATTTTGGTGAGTCTTTGAGATGTAACTACTCTCCTTTGTCTAGCTCATCGTTTGTCGACCTAAGTCTCTAGTTTGCTCCATAACAAGCCTGGGAGTCTTGAGGGTTGATCGTGTATTGCTGGTGCGCAATCCTGATGTTTTCCTCAGGCTATGACTGTTGCCCACCTAAGTTAAATCTTTAGGTGCATTATGGAAGGAACCGCCACTGTTCGGTGCCCTGCGAGGTTCTAGATGCTGTTCTGGACAAGTTACACCCTCAGGTTCTCGAAGACATCCAGGCACTGAAACAATGCGCGTTAACCGCACGTTGTCTTCTCCCTGCCGCGCAGCGCATCCTCTTTCGCAAGGTTACTCTCGCCGAATATGTACCCCCTTCAAAGCAGTACCGCGTAGATCAGTTTCTTGGGCTGCTGACGCACTCGCCGCATCTTGCCAAGTATACCACAGAGCTTTACCTCTACATACAGCCATCGGAGAGTTGGGGTGACGACCTGTCCCAGGAACCGCTCTCATCCGTTGTTCCACGCTTGCAGTCACTAGAAAAAGTCGAGATCTGTATTTATGCAGCAGGCTCTGGCAATACACAAGCACTCACTGCACGGCAGATCTCCACCCTGCTTGGAGGAATGGCAATCCCCGAGATAAGGAGCTTTTCGCTGCGTAGACTACATACGGTGGACATGAAGGAGGCGTTCCGACTGTGTAGATGGTTGGCAGCACGCGGTGGTCTTCGATGTCTCCAGCTCAGTGACATTGAAATCACCAGTGTGGGACCACCATCAGAAACTGTTTCGAGCCTTCAAGCTCAAGTTGCACCAACTGTTGTACCCATCCACCTCCGACAGTTTGTGATCACTCATCTTCCGAGTGGCATTGACACATTTCTTCAATGGGCGACCTCACCTAACTCCCCTCTGCGATTCACCGAATTGGATGAACTCACAGTCGGTCATTTGACTGAACAGTCATCTGTATACCTCCTCCGCATTCTCGACATAGCCAAAAATACTCTTTCATATCTACGTTTCACAGGCGAGACACCATCTCTATCCTCATTTCAATTCAATGCCTATCGCAACCTCCGCCGTATCTCCTGCAACCTCGATGCACAAATCTTTTCAGATTCGCGAGCCATGGTCAACGAGTGGTGTATTGCCCTCAAAGGAAGCGGGGAGCTCAAGCTCGAGAGCTTTGATATGCAGATCAACTCTTTCTTTCAGGATAATTGGTCTTTGCGCCCCGATGATCTTGCTAAGATCTTGCTCCAATACCCTTGGAACAAGCTTGAAGATGTGCTAGTGACCGGTGGGTGTTGTGCACATTTTGTGCTACACATCAAGCTCTCTTTCGCAAGGATAGGCGCTGATATTATCCGAGAGTGTTTCCCGCTGTTACACGCAAGTGATGTGTGCGATCTGGTTGTGAAGAACGTAGTGATGGATTCCGCGGTTTACAGTGGTCGTGTAGAGTGGGAGTATACGTCATGCTCTGGGGAGTGGAAGAAAAATTTGCCTTTACCATAGCATTTCAGTCCCTTTGACTTTTTGGTGTCGAGGATTTTGATGAAACTACGTCGAAGCTTGTACTGATTCCCTGAACATTCTTTTTATATTACTAAAACCTTCAATCGTTATGATTACCTTCTGTGAGACCGTAGAACTAAGGTCACTTGTGTTGAAGACTCGGAACACCGAAATGATCACATGCGACGCGTCCGTCTCCTGCTTCCGAACCATCACCATCAACGTGCCCAGTCGCAGTACCGCCCCCATTGCTCTGTTAAGACAAGATTGGAGACTACCAGGGTGCTATCTGATCAACTTCCATTATCAGGCGAGTGCTTGATACATATTGTTTACTTTTTTTTTTAAGTTCATCGCTTGTTATTTAGTTGTCATTCACTCTCGTATATCACAGTGACTCGGACTCATAAATCTCCGAACTTCCTGCCTAGAGGTGTTGGTGTTGGAATCCTCTCGTCAAGGCTCGCGTTGCAACATCCACTTCACCAGTCATATAAGGTATCGCGTACATGGATCTGAAGGATCTGGATTTGGAGAAGGGACATCTGCACTGAAGGGAAGGATTCAGGATGAGGATTCGAGGGATCTGGTAGCTTCCGGGATTGGTGCGTTTCTGCTCGTTTGCGTTCGGGGAATGTCTTCTTACCTAGGCCGTAAAGGTAAAAGACAATTTTATGAAGACGTTGTCGTACGATATGTCCATATCTCAACAAAATAACGAATGTCTCGAATGTGAACCCATGAAGCAAGCTCGAATGTTCTGAAACCCTCTGGAACAAGTATGCTACTCCCACTGTCTAAACCCACAACTTTTCCTCTGACATCTACATGCCTCATAGCTCGTCAGGCTCATGCATCAAATTATTGGACATTCAATCTCGGACGAAGCGTTTTCCAGAATTGGGAGGTGCCAGCTCATCAGGAAGGGGAACGAACCGAGCACATGCACCAATGCCATTAAAATGCCATTAATAGTGCGTGATGCTCTTGAGTCCATTCCCGCACCTTTCCCTAACAACCTTGAATTTCAAGCTTGATACAGATGTCCAGTCTTGGTTATGAGCCCCAACGCGCTCTTCAAGACGTTGGAGGTGCCACGGGAGTGTGTTTGCTCCAGCTCGCCGGTGTCAGCAACTCGGGCACCACGGTCCACCAGGGACAAAAGCGACGAAAACGATATTTGGATCGCCACTGGCTGCTTCTCACAGGCGGAATACCATCGACAGACGAAGCTCGCACAAGTATTGAAGTGGAAGGCCAAGAGGGATACACCTTTCAGTCTCGGAACCTAGGTTCGTCGACTTGTCCAACTCTCTCGCGGCTCAAGACGGCTGACTTTGGATTTAACCCACAACTAGGCATTATTCAAACCCAAAACCAAATCGGACTCTGCCTAGGGTCTCGATAACTCGATCATGGCGCCCTTGTAGTGTCTAAGAGGCATGGTAACGCATCAGGACTCTTGAGGCGGCGTTAACTGACTATCTTCTCAGAAGCAGGAATATGTGAAGTCGTGGAGTAAGCATACTGAATTCAATGATATCGGAGGTATGTGGCTCTTGTACATAGTGCTGGGCTTTTCTCTCTGATACATTTTCTTATTAGGAGCTCAACGAGCGGGCTTCTTTTAGTTAGCGACCTACTCCAAGGCTTTTTCAGCTTGGGAGCGCTACCTATTCATAACCAATGTCGATGGTGATTCGGACAAGTACAAACGCGGCTCTCTTGGAGTAATCTGGGTCTGCCTGCATTGGCGTTTGCAGTTCCCGCTTTAGCTGGGATGAAGGTCGCGAATCGCGATGCACAAAGGTCGAAGGAGGATGAGGGGCTGGTCAGAAGGAAACGATGACCGAGCGCTTTCGGAGGTTTGGGCTTCCCCGCTGTCCGTTATCTTTTTCATGTCAGTTCATGTGAATTATTTCCCAAGTTGCTTTTAATAACCCCGATTTCTAGATTCCCAAGAGAGCGGGTCGTAGTACATGATGCATGATGGCCGAGATGCTTATCATGATTCATGACGCGCCCAAGCTGTCTCTTTCTCTCAAACCACCATCATCAGAGCATCCAGTCGCTATACCATCTCTATTACTGCGTTCTCCACCAACACGGACTCGGGAAACATCTGCGAGTGCATTTTTGGAAGGTATCCAGGATTAGGTGAGTTTTCGAAATGTGTCTACTCTTTGTTTCTTGGCTCACGATTCACTGTCTATGATTTATGACCTCTAGATTTCACTCGTTGAACTCTGATTCACGTAGGTATTGAATAAAAGGGAGGACAAGACAGTTTCCATTGGAGAAAGGGAAAAAGGGTTGATTCTGCTTCCTGGTACGTTGTTACCAAGGCCGTTTCCTGTAGCTGTCATTGACTCGACTTCTAGATGTATCGTGTCGCTACTCAGCTACCCCGGGAGGTTCTCGATACCATTCTGGAAAGCATGGACCCCCTCAACGGCAGACAATCCCTTCGACAATGTGCGCTGGCTGCACGCTCTCTTCTCCCCGCTGCGCAGCGTATCTTATTCCGCCACGTCAGTCTAAACGAAGTTTCATGGACGAGGCAAGGCCGTATAGATCAGTTTCATAGATTGCTGGAAGGATCGCCACACCTAGCCAAGTACACCGTAGAACTTGGCATTTGCTACCTCTCGCCATCGGCGAAGTGGGGAGACGACCTGTCGCAGAAACCACTCGCATCCATTATTCCTCGACTACAATCCCTAAAGAAGATTGATCTTTGTTTGGTGTTAGAATTTGGCACGATGCCAGCGGTCACGTCATCTCAAGTCGTTGCACTCCTAGGCGGAATGGCAATGCCCAATATCAGCAGTTTCTCAATTATCGGGTTACATGCCGTGGACATAAACGAGATTTTTGGAATTTGCGAGTGGTTTGCAGCACGCGGCGGTCTTCAGAATCTACAACTTAAGGACATCAGCACCACAGTTTCAACAATACCGTCACAAACGCCCTCTAGCTGTGTAAAAACAGTCACACCCATCCACCTACGCCAATTTACGATCACTCGCGATTCGAAGGTCATCGACAAGTTCCTTCGATGGGCGACTTCCTCGACCTCCCCTTTACGTTTCACCGAACTTCATGAACTCACTGTCAGTCATTTAACAGAACAGTCATGCGTATACATCCTCCGCGTTCTTGACCTGGCGAAGAGCAGTCTTACCTGTCTTTGTTTCATGGGTGATACAGCATCCCTATCCGCATTTCAATTCAACGCCTTTCGACACTTGCGCTGCATCTTCTTCGATCTTCGTTTGCCATACATCGAGCGTTCCCGGCCCATGCTAAACGAGTGGTGCACCGCTCTCGAACGAAGCAGCGGGCTGAAGCTTGAGAGCTTCATTATTCAGATGAACACATCGTTTCGGGACGGCTTGCACTTGGGGGATCCTTTGGCCGAACTCGCCGATTACCCTTGGAACAAGCTCGAGGATGCACTGGTAAACGGTACACAGTGTGCACGTGTCGTGCTACAGATCCGCATTTCCTTCGAAAGAATGAAAGCTGATATTCTGCAAGGATATTTCCCGTTGTTGCACAGTAACACTGTGAGCGAGCTAGTCGTGAGGCAGATAGTATACGTAGCCAATTCTAGGGTGTTCAGGAATTGGGAGTATAGGTCGTTTTCTAGGGAGTGGAAAGAGGTGGTAGTTGGCAGCTTCTTTGAGTAGATTTATATTGGTGAGACGATGAACATGTATACCTTAGACTGCGCGGCTGTATAATGTACCACTGGTGGTCCGTACAAGAATCGTAATTGGCAAAACGAATACATAGTCTTGTCCAACTTGATTACAAATTTTTCTCTTCACAACCACCATCATCGACTAGACTCTGACCTGAGCGGGCCTGACTTTTCAACCTTTCTGACTCCCTCTGGGATACATATCCCCCTCAGGCCTCAACTTTCAACTCTCAGTCTCCAATCACGTTCGTTTTGAGTTGACGAAACCTCGCACTCCAATAACAACTTGCCCGGAACTTCATTGGTGCAGGACAATCGGGCTGTAGTTCTGAAGAGTTGATGTTTTCAAGGCAGATTTAGGATGAAAACCAATGGGCGAATGCCCCGTCAGTCTTGGTGAGTTTTTGTTTTGCTTGTTCGGGTTTTCTCGCGGAATTGCTTACTTTCTCTTGAAGGCTTCAGCTGTGCGCTGGCTGTGAAGCCCTCAGAGCAAGAGAATCCGCCCGAAGTTCTTTCATAACGGAACTAGCACGAATATGTTAACCTCCTCCATGAAGTAATGTCCTCGAGATTTTCAGTCGTCTTTGGAAACTGGAAGAGGTACAATACCCCCACCATCTAAACCCACAACTTCCCCTAACATTGATATCTTTTGCAGAGCATCGGGCTGGGCTTCAAGTGCTAGATAAAGCCTAGGAGGGAGCAGGTTCTTCAGGAAGTCGAACGTCGCGGGAATGATATCCAGAAAACCAAACCAGCGCAACGCAGACCTCCGAGAAAAGGCTACCAAGTGACAAGGTCGGTAACCCTTCTCTTTTCACCGCTACATATTGTTTCTACTGAGCTCTTAGGCGTACTAGGGAAGCGAACAGGAGCCACTCCAGAGGAACAGCGGTTTGTGCTGTATGCTGGACGAACGCACGCCGCTCAGAGCTTCTGAAAGGGCAAGGACGAACTGGCATCGATTCATGCGGAACAAGAGCTCTCTCGTGTACCGTTAGTTCTTTCTTGCAGCTATGGCAAGTGTCTGAACACATTTTGTTTAAGGAACACAGAGGGACTAAAACTCTCCATGACACCACGTCAGGCCTAGCCAGGTATGTCAGTTCAGTGTCTCGGCAGCTAGTCATCTAACGTTGATCTACAGTTATACAAGCAGACACATCAAGCCTCTAGCGTTAGTCCCTCCAGACGATTCGGTGCTTCACACTAGGACAAGAACTTCAATGGACTCGGACGAACGCCGCTAGCAAGGCGAAGGGAGTGTTGGGACGGTCAAGGACACGGTCAAAGATGGCTCGGTGGGTCCATCTCCTAGATGGAGGAAGAGGCAGATGGAGGACATTGGTCAGCCGGGGTGGTTGGGGCGGTTTGCAATGTCAGTGTATGCATCGTCTCGGCGCCTACGCCATGCTACACTGAAAGAGTGATGTCATGCGGTTGTATTACTATGGTGTACCTTATTGGACAAAAACTATAATCAGGTGAAACGATATGGCGAGAGCTGGTATTATGGTAGTTTCTGGCAAGATCTTAACAGAAAGTCGTATTATCGGACAATCTGACAGAATCTGGCATAACACACATGTTCATGTCTACCGATCTGCGAGAATCTGGCATAATATGACGTAGACATAGAATCTGGAACACTGGGAGAACGGCAGAATGACATACAAATATCCCAACAGAAATTGTAATCACATTCTTATTTATATCTTCCTTGGCAAACAAAACGCCAGATTCTGGCAGAACAACAGTATTACTTAAATGATACACAAAAAAAAAAAAAGATATAATTCTGCTCTACCTGCAGCAGCCATGAGTGACAGCAGCAACACACCACAGATCCATTCCCAGCGCCTCTGGTCCCTCTTTTCCCAGATTTCTGACCCCCAGGTCAAGTCTAATATCGTACAACTCAGCGATTATGCCGTTTTCGAACAGTTTAAACAGAGTGTCGCAGGGGTACGTCCATTCATATATACGGAATATCGCAGAGATGTCAATTTTACGATCCTCAACAGCGTCTTCACCTCTACACCCATGCAGGGAACCAACCCCCGGTCGACGAAGATTATAGCTGGATCATCTCTCTTCTTCCTGAGCTACACGGATTCCTAGCGCAACGTGGGCTACTCACCACATCTACGCCACCATCATATCCGCCTCCATCGTACCCTGCATATCATATGCCTTTCTTCTATCCAGGACAAATGCCCGCTCCATATGGTATTACTCCACCACCTATTCCTTCCAGCTCCCCGCCATCTCAACCCATTCCATCTACCCCTGAGCGTCCTTCTCTCTCTTTGCCAAGGCCAGCTCCCATTACCGGCTCCTTTACGGTACCTCCTCCTCCTACCGGTAATACCAACAATCGACGCACTGCCAGTTACTCCCGAAACAGAGCCAGCACAGCATCGGTCATCGGCCGAGCCATGTCTACGGCGCAAACCCATGCACGCGACCCATTCTCTACGCCGTCGTCTGCCTTTGTCAACAGCAAGCGCATTGGCATCTTGATATATCCACTCCATGTCAGTCTTCGTCATCACATTATCCCTTGATTCATAAATAACACACCAGTCTTCCTGAAACAGGTCAAGGCTCACAGTCAGGATCCCATCCCCCATTTGGGCAGTTATCCTCCCAGCTTCGATCCCATCAACATCGACACGGTGGTCAAGAAGTTCAAGTTTCTCGGCTTGTATACATATCAACACGTCCACCCTCGCAACCCTATTCCACCGTCAGACCTAACGACGACCATACAGAGCCATCTACGTACCAATGGCATGCAACTTCCATCGACTGAACCCGATGACCCTGACACGCTCGCAAGCCAGCCCTTTCGTATATTAGACTTCACCGTAACCCGTCCACCCGAGCGATTCAACGGAAAGCTCGGCTTCTTTACAGAATCCACGTTGACTTTCCGGGAAATTAAAGACATGAAATACAACAAACAAACCAGACTACCACTGGACATTGACCCTTCCACAGGGGAGGCCATTCCTGTGATTGTCATCTGTGAGCACCATCTCTGATCAATATTCCAGTCGCATATTCACCAGATATGGGCAGCTCCGTCACATGGCAATATACAGGGTCCCCTTGACACCATCCTCGCCTCACTAGACAATGACGTTTCTGACGTCCCAGTCCATCTCCTTTCTAGTATGCATCAATGCTTGGGTTGGAGGCTTCTTCTCTCTGTCCCCATCCTCAAACCTGAGCCGTCAGTCCTCCGCTCTCACCAGCGCTGCCTACCGACCGCCGCACTGTGCCCTAAGACCTCGGTAAGACGCTTTATCATATGCTCTAAACCCTCTTTCCACATTGACGTTTCACAACACAGCCTCCCGATGTGAGCACTTCTACAAATGTGTCCCGGCCAGTGACACCACCACAAGTACCTCAAAGACGAGCTCTGGAACTCTCTCCAGGAAGCGTAAGTGTGCTCTCTCTGCACTCAAACGCCCTCTCACATCCTATTTGTCCACAGCAACGACCTAACCGGCAGGTTCGAATACGACGAGCATCCACACCCCCATCGCCATCACCGACTCGACCAGAATCACCGCTTCTCCCCTCCATACCTGTAACCCCATCTTCACAGACCTCGAGAGGATCCGGTCTCCAAACAATCTCTCCGCCAAATCTTGCCGTTCCACGTCCACCGCCACTTCAAAAACACGAGATAGCCACTGCCCGAGAAATCTCTCGTTGGAAACGCAATGTACCCATCTCACACCACCCACGCGAAAACATTAAGTGTGAATTCGACACCTTTCAGACAGGTGCAGTATACCTCACAGGCCTCTTGCAACATCTCTGCGATTCCAACCCGTCCGCTGCACCGTTTTCAAAGCCTCCAGGCACCTTACAGGCCCCTGAAAATCCAACCCTTTTGGCGTTCTTTGGTCATGGAGATCTGCTATTCAATGTGGGGAGTAGTATCGGACCTGGCCCTAGACGCCAGATCTATTCCGAAGCAGTACGGATCCTCCTTCAGGAAGGCTGGCATTATGCTCCCTGCGACTCTCTTTTCATCGTACCTCCAACCCCCGCCCTCGCCAGCATAGACCAGTTACGCAAACTGCGAGGTCATGGTGCCCTACTTGCATCCTTTCTTTATCAGTACAAGGCTGCACCTCTTCCGGTTTCCCCTTGGGTCATCATGTACCTCATCCACGGACACGCCTTTCTTGACCAGCTCTCACCGTCCCTTATCCATGCCCTTGACCCTGTCGGCTTCGAACAATACTCCCCCATTCTGCAGCTGGAAACAAACCAGCGCCGACCCGAGGGTGCAGAGGCCATTGGACACCCGTTAAACACATTCCTGATAGAACACCTGGACATGCAAGTAAGTACTCATCGTTCACCAGCAATCAATGAAGAATTCACTTTTTCCAGCTTAAGGACCTTGATCTCATACCAGGAGAAGATGCCGTGAAGACGCTGCGTCAACTCGCTTTCGGTGTAATTTTCTTCGGCCTTCCACCTCATGCTATGAATCCGTTTCAAACGCTGGACTCGCTGAAAACACTTCGAGGAGGTTTTGCAGTTGAGCTGATCCGTGGCAAAACCTTCGTCGATGTAAGTCCCTATTACGACTCCTGAGCGATTACTTACCTTCTTGTTACTCCAGACCTTTGCCGGTGCCAGACTGCCGAGCACTTCGCGGTTCGTGGCAGCCCTGTATGCCTTTCCTGCAAACGCCAAGGAAGTTCTCCCTCATATGCAGGTCGGTCTTGAAGCATCCCAGTGGGCCGAGTATCGCCAACACCTCGTCCGCGACAATCCATCATCAACACCCTCCATATCCAGGCTTACCATTAAACAGTTACCTTTGTGGACTCGCATGTTCCGGTGCCATCTTCACCGTTTCCTCCTTGGACGCGGTGTTCCCACCACTTTTTGTAGCACGCACGATCTCCCCTACTCCCCTTCCCAGCTAAAGGACAAGTATTTTCGCCTGAAGTTGTTATTAATGCAGGTGACTGGCATTCCTAGTCTCCCCGCGAATAGTAATTGGAAGATTGTGGTATGTGTCCGAACATCCTGCCAAAGTAGACACCGGCTAACAAAGCACTGAAGTTCAGCATTACTGCTCGTGTTCAGGTCGAGTTCACCTGATCGTTCCTTCGTTTGCCCATTACTCACACACTCCACAGCGCAGCATTCCAGATAATGTCATCCCCCCTATGCTATTCCACACTTGCTCTAGGGAGATCGACGTATATATCAACCCCGCCATGCAGAAGCTTTTGCTCAATCTTCCATCCGGTGAAGAGGAATCCTCGGCATTCGATGCGTGGTTTTTCGACGAGATCAATGTACCAAGCGCCTTCAATAAAGTTTAGCCTGTATAGTCGATCGTTGTTGTAACTCCATGTGGACGTGATATTTAGATGACAAATATACCCTCTATTCGAGAGAGATACATATAGGCACAGGCCGTGTCAAATTGCTCGATTTCTTCCGCCATGCATCCTAGGAGGCGATCGTCCAGGTCAACACAGGCGACAAACCCTGTCCCCCAGCTCGTTGCATATAGAGCTAACCAGCGGTCTCGCGGGGCCGTTACCAATTTGTCCAGCCAGCCAGATCATGGTGAGCCGCTCTTTTTACCAGACCCAGACGAGGATACCGAGCGATGCGTAGGAGACAACAACGACGACACCCTGGGAGAAAACGAAGAGTACCAAATGGATTATCAATCGCGCTCGTCATCCCCTATCTCCATCTCTTCCTCCTCTACACACGCAGATGACATAGAACAAGTTCTGGAGAACCTTGAAGACGGTTTTTATGCCTCGAACGCTATCGTTACCAGTGTAGAAGATGACAACCTCGTTGATCCCCTCCACCGCACTCTCCTGAAGGACACGCAGGGTAATTGTCACCTTTCTTCCTTGGCCCACTTTTCCTATCTGACGTCGTAATATTCAATAGATATGGAGAACTACACAGAGGCGCTTTCTATGCTCTGCGATGCTATTTTGTCCATGAAAGCTTTGGTCCACCTCACACTGGAGTACCGTCTTTCCAATCCACCACCCACGCCCTCTGACTCACAGCAACACCACCTCACCATCATGCAGACAATCGACATAAAGCGCCGGCGAGTTGATACCAGTGACGTCAACCTAAAGGCCATGTTCGATGCTCTCTACGGGCAGCCTGGACCAATAACTGAGACTCTAGCAACTCTTTCAACCTACTATCCCGACGACAATCCCTTTGTCGGGATGTCACGCCACCTGGTCCAAGACCACGACGTCTCTGATTGCTCATTCCACCAGTACGGGCGTCTTCAGGAAGTGCTCACTGCAGGCACCCGCGCAGCTGAAACCATAGCCAGGCCTATTCTTGATTACGAGCCACTGATGCAACAGTTGTGTCGTGATGCCAATCATCCTACAAGCGACCCGGAAATGCATCCAATCTTCTTAGTGCACCTATCCTGTGACGACAAAGACGTGAGCATTCTAGTCAAAAACACTTTTCCAGCCTCACTCACCTGGCATCTATGTAGCCTGCTGCAAGCGGTGACAATCGCACAAGTTCCCCACATATCCCTATGGAGCTCCAACAACCTCCCTCTCTTGCAGCAGCTCCGCAACCCCCCACGACCAGATCGCTCGAATCACTCATTCCACAAGAGGAGCTATGCTTCTCTCAGAGTACACCACCCGGCTTTGCATCGAGTTCCCAAGTCAGCGCCGCTCCGGCGCCACATATTCCCAGCCCAACCACGATAGCTCCCAGCCAGGTCCAACGCACAATTCCGCCCCACTCCTATCCTTCCATCACAGGTAATGCCAGTGTGCAGGCTACGAGTATCGCAAACAGCAACACTCCTCCTGCGAGCGCTCTTCAATTGTACCTGGAGTCGTACCCACAATCCCTGCCACTCCTTCACCAAATCCGCACTTGGTTGCATTCACGTCCCCAGTACGGAAAAGCTTATTGTCGGATACGTGCAGGGCGCCTCATTGAGCAGCTCCACGAGGTCTTGCAGATTTACCCTGCCCAAAAACGGTACCCCACACTTTCCGATGGGTCGTTCCTGAAGCCGGAGGCACTCGCACAGTACTTCTCGCTCGGGAGTAGCACGTATGCCTCTTTCCGCACCATGTACAACAACGCGCTCCACATCTACTGGACCCTTGATCACACCAATCCCCGCGATAAGGAACAGGAGGAACTCTATGAAGTACTCCGAATCATGCTCAGGGATACAGACGTTGTGTTGAGCGAATGCCCGCAGTTTTCGCAAGAGTTCCAGGTCGCAGGAAAGATGAATGTTGCCTCGTACGATTACATGATAAAGCCATACCCTAAACGCAAATAATGTCATTGTCGTCTACGTTAGTAAACAAGCATTCAATGCTAATAGGTTACTCACGCAAAATCGAGAGGAATATGTGAGATCGGATTTGATCCTTCAACACCCGGTTGCAACACATTTGATACCTTGCCTGAGCATTCCTATGAAAGCTGTCTTGTACTGTTAGTGTGAAGGAGACAAAATG
>JAYKXP010000217.1:0-61144 GCA_037176845.1 Paramarasmius palmivorus | reverse complement strand
ACAGAAACATACATGAAATCATCGCTATGTCTAAAGAACAGCTGGATCTGTCTGCTGGAAAGGACAGATGATGAGGAACAATACAAGGGAGTGAGGACTATATCTTTCCAGGATCCTCACATGAAAATGCCAAATAAAGGGCAAGGTGAAGAGGAAGAGGAAGATATGTGAATAGAGGAGGAATGCAATATGACTTGAAGAAGAATACATGTTGATGATGACGATTAAGCAAATGGTGTTAGAACAGGCCCAAACAGACCCAAGCACGACATTAGCAGCCTAGTATTAGCTAATCTCCAGACGTTTAAAACCCTTATAAAAGACCTTAAACTCTACTTTTGGGAGGAGTCTTAGACTTAGGAATGGCCTTGCATGGACGCTATAAAGATCATAGAAGCCACCAAAATAGCTTTGAATTGTGATAAAAGAGCGACAAAAGCTACGGTTGTACAATGATAAAACAAGGCAGCAGGAGCTTTATAAAGAAGTGACTATTGCTGACCTATAGGCTAATAATGCTATAAACTCTCATTATTTTACAATTAATCGAAGGAAACCAATTATTTGAGCGCCGCATAAAGGTCACAGTCCGAGGTTAGACGAGACGGTGATACTCTTAGGGAATGGTGTAGCGATATTGGTCTGGAGTTCATACCTAACTATACCTAGGAAGAAATTCAATGCTTGTATAAAGGCCCAGAAGTCGTCTACCACTTCACAAAAGTCGTTAAGCAGATGGCGGGATCCTCCAGTAGTAGCCTCTTGCAGTAGGATTCAGCCGCTTGTCGTCATCCATTAGTGCACCTTTCCAAGGCAAGCTTGGAGAGGCGGAATCCTATTGGTTCCTCCAACTCTTTTATGAAAAGTGGTACTGGCCGAGCATGAAAAGACTGTTATGCTCCACAAGTCGCCCACTTCGGTACGCAGATGTTAGACCAGCCTTGGGACGTGTTAGTTGGCATCTTCTCTAAGCTCGAGAAAAGGAACCATAACGGTCTCCTTCAAGAGAGATTGATAGCAGAAGTACGAAGAGCGCGCCCTCTCTCCGTAGAACTGCATGAGTTGAGCTCACACACAACACACATAGAGAAGAAATACTCACTATCACTCCTCCGCTGCAAGAGAGAGAAGAGTCATACCTTACAGCCAGTCTCTTCGTGCAATATCGACTCCTCATACATGTCGTTCGAATAGAGTTAAGTTTGCACTAGGAGTAGCAGATTTGGCTTCTGCGGAAGAAGAAGCAGCCTAATATAAGGTTGGCGTTAGTAAAGATACTAATATAAAGGGTAGACAATCAGTACAGCAAAAGACGAGTGCAGGACTTAGAGGATTTCTCCTTAGTCTTGGTCCTTTTCCTTACCCTTTCCTTGGGCTCCTTCTCCTCTTTCTTGTCCTTGGACGACTCCTGGGCCTTTCTAATTGTCAAGATTTGAAAAGATATAGACTATAGGCTTTTACCTGTTGATGGTCTTCTTTTGAAGCGCCATTTATCACCGCTTTTAGAGGGGGCATGGCTGGAATCTTTCAGGCCTTTGGCGTCCGCCATCTAAAAGGAAGCTTAATTAGGCTAGAATAATGTGTAAAGGATCGATTATAGTTCGTTATATCAGGTGTCACCATCGCGGATTTTGTGGATAAGGGTGACTTCCTCGTCATCTCTTTCCTCCATGGCATAGAGTGCGACGACGCCCTTATAATAGGCATACATATGAGGCTTAGAAGCTATAATCGGGTTTATGGAACTCCGAGTTTTCTCGCGAACGGTGTACTTGTTTCGAGCTTAAATGCCTTGTCACGGGCCGAGAAACGTCCATCTCGCCACAAAGCTATCAAGGAATCTAGATGAAAGGAGCTTTGATGCAGAGTCCACTAGATCGGATAAGCCTGTCACTGTCGGTATGAGGTTGTAAGGCCTCCTCGTCTGCATTAGCATCTTGCTTCAAGACAAGCTGTGGCGCTTTTTCTGTTACCCTTTATTAGTAGTATATAAAGCTTGTGATAGACAATAACAGCACTTACTAGGGGGATCGGCAAGCAGTTGGCCTGATTCAGTGCGAATTGTTGGTTTACCCTGGCGTTTGCTGTTTTCGAGGGGTATAGTCATTAGACTCCGTTCGTTTCACTCGAACCCATTTATCACGTTCGAACCCAGCCACAGGAGCTGGAGAGGGAGCATGATCACTAGGGTTTGGGGCCATAACGTTGATAGACGTGTTAGAAGTGTGAAGAAGACTGGCAATATGCTGAGAATTCGAGTTAGTGTTGAAGGAACGACTATGTTGTTGATCCTTATATAAGGGATTCAAATACTGCTGGATGATTTCACCATCTTGCCAGAAAATTTTCTAAGTCAGGGAGCGCACTTCTGGGCACCGGAAAATATGGACAGAACTTATTCCTACTCCGACCGGATGAAGAGTCAAGTCGGAGCTTGACATTCAATATTGTTTGGGGGGAGAAAGAGGGTCAGCCATATGGCTACATAGAAAATTTTGCGTTTTTTTTCGATAAGTCGTATTTTAGGATTGGAATGCTATTATTGGCAGATAAAGGCGTGGAAGTGACAACAGGAAAAAGTTAAAAGCAGAAAAATGCGGTATGGGAAACCCACCAAAACTGATATGCAAGGAAGGAAGCAAATGTAACTTCCGCGTGTACCAGACTTGGTAATAGCCCCTAATAACGTGTTTCGGCCGAATAACAATTTCAAAACGCCTGCGGAATTTACAAGTCCTCAATCTTCCCTCAGCCTTAGAGGCTCCAGCAAGGCATGAGAGATGTTAATATCCAATCCAATTCCATGTGTCTCAGAGGGCACTTACCAATGCCCAATAAGGGAAATGTAAGCCTGCGGACAGTGTGTAACAGCCAATTGCAACAACCAAAAAGCCAGTTGGGGGATTGAACACATACACAGGATTTAACACCTTTAATTCAGGTGATCAAACCACTATACTAAGGAACTATGTTATAGTTAAGTTATATCTACGCTATTGCTACAAGATTCAATAAAAATAACAATACAATAAATGCCAGACAAAAAATACATGAATAACACACTAACAATATCAGGGGAATAATGAAATCAGACTTCCTACCATGCGTTGAACATCAGGATCCCTGTCTTTCTCACCTTTCCTCACTCTCATCTCCGTTCTACTTCCGAGAGGGGGAATCATCTGACAGGTCCGTGTTCTCACCGTTTCCACCATCCACATCATCCAAATCGTCCTCATAATCATCAACTTCCTCATCCGGCATATCCGTGTGATCCTGATCCTCTGAGCACTCGATTTCCTCCACCTTTTCCAGTGGCATCTGCCATTCCAACTGGAACCTTGCTTTCAGGGATCGTTGTACAGACGCCTGCGACAGCGCATATGCTGTATATCCTTCGCGTTCAGTGCTCCGTAAGTCGAAATCGATTTCTGTGCACTCCTCCCACTGGATAGCCCGCCACTCCAAAAACGCCAGCGTGCGGCGCATCTCTTCTTGCACCAACGCAACCTCCTCAATGGCCCGCCTTGCACGTGCCCGACTCTTACACCACTCTACTCGCAGAATCTCGTTCTCATTCTCGTCGGCTCCATCTTCAATATCAATCTTCCCACCAGCTGTCCAAATCCACGATAGGTCTTTGCGCGTCTCTCCAGTTCCATGCTTGCTCCGGTGTTCCCACTGCTGTCGATCAGGGGGAATGAGGTCTAGATCTCCGAGAGTTGTTTCTTCATTCTCCCATTCCTCCTCCTCCTCTTCCTCCTCCTGTCCCTCGTCTTTGTCTTTCTCCTCTCTAGCCACAATTTCCCTGAAAATCCGGAGCCGCTCTACTTCTCCCTGATCGTCCTCGTCGTTGCCCTTCCGTCCTGGACCGACTTTCAGTGAAGCAGGATCGCGATAACTTCTGACGTCTTCGCTTCTGAGGGGCCGCAGAACCATCTCCCAATCTCCTGGGCCCATGAGCTTGAGGTATGCACTGCGTGCCACCCTGTAGCGAGAGGCATACCACTTAGCACGACGTACGACGCGATTGATGATTTCCCGTGATTTCCCAGACGCTCGCTGACCGCGTACGTTCCTGTTCTTGAACAGCACCATTCTTGTCTTGACCCGTAGCGTATGACGCACGCCATGCAGTGAGTTGAAGCATCTAGCACGCTGAAGCTGGCCTTCCACTCGACGTAACCCAGACACGCACAGTCTATCGATGAGGTCTTCGGGCAGTTCCGACGGTAGCCACAATTTGACGGATTCTGGGTCCGAATCCATGGTGTCCTCGCTCTGGGCTGTGTCCGTGAGATGCTGCAACAAGCCAGGCATGTAAATCGGTTGAAGATCTTGATATGCTCGCAGCCTTCGACGCACGGCGTTGCGTTGATCCGTCAGTTTGCGAGACTGTCTGACCGTCTGCTCCCGCTTCTGCTCGTCCTTCAACTGCTTGAGTTTATCCCTATGAATTGAACCAGAAACGAGGTTAGAATAAGCCGCAGGGGACGAGGGATAGTGACGTACTGCGAATCTCGAATTCCTAGACCCATGACGATGAAACCCACCTGTATGTCTATGGCTGATATATGCACATATGGTACTACCAATTTGGGCCCATGCATCCACAATGGTAGCAGCCTGTCAAGAAATTCCTGGGCTATAAGCCAATTGGTAACTACCAGTCCCATGGCAGGGACCAGGCAGCTTGGCCGCAACAGCTCATAGCCAGTACCAAATTAGGAATATGCCCCCGGACTCCGGAGGTGCACCACCGTAGATCTGCAACAGAGCAGAATTGAACCCACAGCCAGCAAAATACTTAGTAAGCATAGGGTACAACATCAACGTACTGACGCACAATCCACTGCACTACAAATCCGATATTTACATAGTAACGTTTCTTCATCACATCCCCAATTAGACGGCTAGAAAAAGACATTCTGGTTTGTGACCTGTGACATTGAAAGACGCCCAATTACATTAGACGCTGGATTACAAATACACCAATACCTAAATCTGTACCGAAAGCGACTGGAATGTATACTCTACCTCATCAAACATGGCGTCAAACCGGGACTGGAGCTCTTCCAAGCGAGAACCTTTCAAAGAAGATGCACTGATAGCTTTCTTCCACCAGATCAAAGCCACTAAGAACGCCCCAATTCCATTTGCCCCCAGAACCTGCAGGCACACCCAGTCACCTCCATTTTTCCTAACCAAGGGCAAAGAACTGCCTTTTGAAACTCTCCAGGCCGGAGAGCATGCGCCAAACCAAGATTTGAATTCTTGGCCAAAACGGGCCAGGTCACCAATATTGGGGTACCAAACCGCACGCCTGCGTTTATACCACTGTTTGATCTCTTCTGGACGATTGACGGTCTTCAGGCTACCACCCTGATAGCCTTGATCATCCTCCAGGCGTAGATACAGAATGAGCGTTTGTAGAAAACGGTCTCCCATACCTGCCTCTGTGGCCATTGAAATGATGTTCTGGACGTAGGCAGGAGCACCATCAGGACACCGTACCGTCGTGATCGCAGTGGCGGTGTCGTTTCCACGGTTCGCCCTCTTCCTTGGCTGCTCCAGGTGAGATTGCTCCTGTGTAGCCTTTCGTTTGGATCTACCAGAAGGCTGAGACGCGGCGTTTGGGGAAGCGGTAGTGGGAACCTTGGGCTTGGTTTGAATGGGTATGACGGGAATGGGCTTTTCCTTGGTTTGAGGACGTTGAGATCGGACTGCTGCGCGCGTTGAAGAGGATGTTTCCTGTTTTCTGGTGGTTCCACTGGCCACTGCCTTTTCGGCTACAGTTGTCGATCCTGTTGTCGATCTTCTGGGCCTCTTATTACCGCCAGAGCTACGACCATTGGTGAGCTCCTCACTGTCAGGATTTGCTCGCTTCCTGGAAGGACGTGCCGGCTCTGGATTGCAGGCGTCCTGATCGGGCTCTTCCAGGTCTATGGGAGGTATATCTAGATCAGCAGTTGCGATAGAGCCGTCTGGTGAGGGAGGATAAAGCGGTGAGCTAGCTAACTGCGGTGTTGAAGGGGGTATGGTGGTAGGAGGCGAGCCCGGCGGGGGAGAAGAAGCGCTGGAGAGTATAGGGGACGGGGGAGGTGAAAAGTTGGAGGAAACTTGTCCTGGAGATGGTAAAGGCTGCGTAGACACCTTTGGTGTACCAGATTCCGGAGGATTGGCAGTTGTAGGAGGTGGCTGGGAAGATGTGGAGGAGTCCCGAGCCGCTGGGGGATTTCTGGAAGCCGCCTGCTCTGGTTTGTCACCGGTAGAGTTGGTAGAGTTGACGACAGTTGATTGGGTTTGGGTAGACGGCGTAGTTCGCTTCTGAGAACCCTTCTGACTGTCAACCGCCTCTTTCTGGCTTCCAGGCCCAGTGGATACAGCACTGGTACCGCTGGGCTGTTCATCGCGGGGTATACCAGGCGTATCTAGCGCATCGAAGTTAACGCCGAGCTCTCCCATCAAGACGCCTTCAAGGGACAGGGCGGATTTGGGCAGAGCGCGACTTTTACATTCCTCGATTGCTAAATGACATTATTAGCTACCAGTGTTGCTACTTCTTTGATAACCAAGGAACACTCACTGAAACATTTGCGGAGGTATGACCCGTAAAGCGGTATCAGGAGGTTGCGATAACCTTCCTGACATGCTTCTCCAAAATTCATGGCAGGGTTACTGAGCGTTTCTCCAGAATGAAATCTAAGAGCGACGTTAGCTACAGGTTGTACTGTCGCTATCTGCTAAAATTACTTACGATACGACGTTTAAGCGGCCCATGTCTGCAGGCTCTGGGCCGCCGACGACAAGCGTGCAATGCATGCCTGTTGCTTCCGTGATACCGTTGAGAATGGGTTGGATGAAGCTGGGAAGACGAGCAATACAGCTAAAAACGAAGAAACATGAGTAAAGAGACTACGTTGTAACGAAAGTAAACCTACTCCTGACGTGCTTGAGGTTCCGTGGAAAAACCCCTATCAAGGGACGCTTTGTGTTCCGCAACACGTTTATCCCAATCTTCCTGTACTGCATCTTCCCAACTCTTCTTGTCTTCTGGCGATAGACTGTCGTACTCCTTTTTGATGACTTCCTGCCTCACACGTACGAATGCTTTCTTGCCTACCCCGGTCTCAGCATTTGACACCAACAATGACTGGTAGGTTGAACATACCTTTCTTTACGAACTTTCCCTTCTTCTTGCCTCTCTTTGCCTTCTTCGGCTTCTTCCCCTTCTCTGCCTTATCGGACTGGCTTCCACTGTCCTCCTCTCCCTTTTCCGGCTCCTTGTCATCCTCGGACAAATCCGATCCGCCATCTGCCCCCTTCGACATCTCTCCATCAACCACAGCAGTCTCATCGGCATCCACGACATCTTCAGCCATTAATCTGAGCTCTTCCATCCTGGTTGCAACCAACTCGTCCACTCTCTCCGGATGTCCCTTCGCCCACAAGTCGTACGTTCGAGCCTTGCGTTTCGGCTCCTCGACAGACGATCCGGTGAGTCGGTTCATAAGCTTGCTGAATGGATTGTCCTTGCTTTTGATTCCGCGACTCTTGTCATAGTGGTATTTCATCCAACGAGCGATTTGCTGATAGAAGTTGAAGGTAAGTGTTCTGAATTTGTGACGTATGTGACTGTGACTCACCGCGACACGGTAATTCGTGATTGATTTCAGGTTCTCGTGCTCTCGAACTACCTCTTGGAATGCCTCCTCGCTTTGATTTGCCTTGCGAATCGGAAACATGGTCTCTGGGTCTGGGGCATCATCGTTCACGGAAGCTAGATGCTCCTCCGTGGGTTCCTTGTTGTGTTCAAGACTTGCAGGATACCTCTTGTGGTAGCGACGGGCCAAGTCAGCCACAAAATCTTTCACCCATCCCTCTTGAACCGCGACACCGTAGGCCTCGATATGGGAATGGAGAAAAGTCAATCTAGAACCTGTGAAAGCGCCAGGGTTGACCATAGTGAGCTTCGGGCAAGATAGTGACCGTGAGGAAGCGCTTGGAAATGGAGGAGTAAGCCAGGAGCAAGGAAGGGGATCGTTTCCTCTGGGCAATAATATAACGCGTCAAGCTCCCGATCTGAAACGGATCTGGTTACGGTCCCTTAAAACCGGCAAAAATATGTGACCACTGGTGACTACCTGTTTGCCGCCTTGTCTAATTACTGTTCACAACTGAGATTTCAAATTACAGGTTCAGAGGGCTCTAGTTCTACTCGAGTTCTACTACTACGAAGGAATGCCTTATTGGCTCCTCGCTGGACAATAGAAGAATCATTCACGATGGATTAAATGACACAGAAATTGTTTGAGCTCACACACATGTTATATGGACGCGTTCGGAGCGTCGGTTTTGAGAAAGCATTGATACCGAAACCAATTTTTAATTCTCTGTACAGAGCTGGTGAGTGACAATCCGTCCTAAAGCATACGACGTCCTCACCTCTCGAGTAAGCTCACCGTTATCCCTCAGGACATGCTCCCCTTCTACCGGAGCAGGCTCTGCACATGCCTCATTCAGCGGATCGAAGGTTTGGCACCAAAGATGAACTATTGCGTTGGAGTATTTTGTAGGGCTGTCGTATTGAATGGACGCCTGAAAACAACCCAACTGAGACTGAAGTAGGGCCAATCAAGCACGGTAGGACTCCCTTTTCTTGGGCATGTTGAGCAGGAGAGCCAGGAATTTTGGTCCACTGGTCCGTACCTTTCGCATTTTCCGCGCGCCGCTCCTGACCGTTGGAAATTACCAGTGTTGTCCAGAATTCCAGGCAGAAAACACCCTGAAACTTGATCAGATTAGTGGCCCACGTGGTGACAGGTTTTTGGAAACGGTACGAACCATCAAGATTGCGTGACCACCACCTCTTGCTTTCCTACCACCACCATCCTAGCTTCCCTCAGCAATATGCAGACCCAATATTCCGACGTTCCTCGTCCTCCTTCCCCCGTAGATCGGCGCAACGGATCCGTTCTTACAGCCAGTACGTTCTCTATTCTCTTACTGGTAATCTTCTAACGTCTGTCCCTGTAATCAGGCCGTCCTCAAGGACAAGAGAGGCTTGCGTATGTCATGCCTCAGAGCTTCAACTATCTGGAGCATCAGCCTGAAAGAGGTACGTTCGTTTTCCTTTGTTAAAACACTTTCTGAGCAATTTTTAGGCCAGACTATCGTGCGCACTACGGTCGAGGAATATGGTGGTACGTTTTTTTATCATGGTCTTATGCTTTTACTATAGCTTACCACTCGTTCAAAGGGCTGGTGGTCACCACTACCACCAAGATTCAACGCGTTCACCCGGAACAGTATCGACCTCAGCGCCGTGGTCCCGCTGCAATCGCAACCGTGCCAAACGGTCTGATCGTCCCAACGGATGATGAGGAACAGCGCGGCCATTTCTATCGGGATGGCAACTTGTATGTCGCTGTGGATGTGCCCAGCCACGAGGAGCCTCCACAAGTCGTGGGCGTGACGTTCGGAGCCCCAGACGTTGCCACTAACAACGTCGCCATCCAGACTTCCAACACTCGCAGGCCTCTCGACCCCAGGGAAGCCGAAGATTCCTTGGCTGATGTGTCTTCGTTCTCTGCTGATTGGGACGCATCCAGTCTCAGCAGTGAAGATTCCATTGCACTCACCGACGCCACCAACCCGGGAACTTCTCCAACAGCTACTCAGGCTGCTGTCCAGACTGTCCCTCCTTCTGCCGGTAATAACGCAACCGACACCGCGACCAACGCCAACACGGCGACCAACACGGCGACCAACACGGCGACCAACATCGCAAGCACTCAGGCTCCTGGAATCCCCGCGCCTAGCACCATCGAGCCCCCCACAGATGTCCCAGAAGGTACCCGATTCTATGTTATCTACGTCGGGAGAGAGGTGGGAATATTCTGGGGACAATGGTGAGCAGCCTTTCAGGACAGTGTTACTTCTGTACTCACTCTTGCATAGGTACGAAGTGGGAGAACACCTAGTCAACGGGGTCTCTGGCCATAGAGCCACGAAGCACTCCACTTTCAGCCAAGCCTTGGTTGAGTATACCCGTGCCTACTACAACCAGAAGCCGGGATATACTCTGCGTCTTGCTACTGACCCTCTTCCACTGGCCCCTTAGACGTTGCATTTCAATAGGCTTAGATAGTTAGCTCAGTATAGCTTGTCAAAAATTGTCGTTCGTTCGTTTAGTTATGTCCCCTTTTGGTAAATTGTAAAAAAAAAACGTTGTCGATCTTCGCAGAGAATATAAATTGTTTGCTTGCTGTTCAGCCCCCAACAGAGCACTCTTCCCGTGATACAGTGAATTTTGAACCCTGTGAGCTTTGTAACCCTGTCTCTTGGGTCAATTTGCTTACCTAGGTTACCCAGACTCCACCTTTCCAGATCGACGGCGGCAATAGGCATTGGTAATTACCATTCGGATACCAAAGATCTCAATTATCCGCCGTTAGACTAACTGTTAATCAGGCCCAACATGACGAACTATTCAGCCCTTCGTCAAAAATCAAGAAAGGTGAGTTTCTTTATTCTTTTTCACTGGATTGCTTTGCTGAAACGGAATACCAGAAGTTTCTCTCTCCCCATCATCCTTTGGTAGATACCGTCGCTCGCAAAAAGCGTCGCTTAAGGTACCTCCGAACGATCAGGATCAGATCGCCACCCGCACCGCAGCCAATGCCACCCTCGCCACCGAGTCAATATTATCTAGGTTGCTTCCATACGCCCTCAGTGGTCGCTCCAACGGTCTACTTCAATCGTGGATCTCCCAGAAGGAAGAAGATATTTGTTCCCTTGTTTAGTCCTACGCCCACTGAGGCGGCTGGTTTAATGGATTCCGATATCGAATTGTAAACGTACCTATTAGTATCTCCAAGAAATTGGAAAATATATAAACCGCACCGCTCGTCGCCCCAATCTTTTCTTACCAATCTTGCATCTCCATATGACTGCATGTCATTTATTTTCAGATATAAGACCATCCCTACACTTGAATTTTTATGGAACCATCAGACTGCTACGACTGCTACGTTGTTCATTTTCCTCAGCCAGGGAAGGACATGGACGAGTGTTATCCTTCTCCTGCGACCGACAAGCAAGTACAACGTTTTGCGGAAGAACACGAGGACCTGATAAAGGAAGGGGTGAGTCTTGAGTATTTCAGGCTTGCATCGGATCTAATTCCTTGCTAGGAGATAGCGACCACAAAGAACGCGTTATTTTTCGGAACTCGGTGTACACAGCCGCACATCGTGCCACTGGGTGTGATGAAGCAGGAGAGGGAGCCCCCTGAAACTGGCATACAATATCTGCTAGCTGACAATTGGGTGTCGTCGACTCACCTCACTAGACCGGTTGCTTTTGGTCTCCACCGAGGCAGCCAGGTAGCACAAACTGGGGTCGCTTTCATTGCCTACTTTCTCCCTAACCGATATCTCCATCACGAACGCGATCGCAACCGACTCTGGATGGATGAGATGAAAGGCAAGGGGGAGCTACTTGGACCCCTGCTTGTGGTCAAGCACGTTGACCAGAAGCTGGTGGACTTGACTTATGACGATCTCGACCACGTCGTCAGACTGATCCAAGAGTACGTCCTTTCTTCATAAGCGATATGTGATGCCGTCTCATAACCACCATGCAGCGTATTACTCTACAAACCCCGAGAAGGAAAAGCCCCCGTCCTAGGACATTGGGTCCCCGACAAATAGCGTTTAGTAGACCTTCGATCGTAATTGCGAGTAACGTAGAGATATAAAAAAATGATGACCTATGACTGCTTCTGCTTCTTCTCTCTGTGACGCCGAGAATACTCTCTTTGACGAGCTCGTTTAAGCTCCAGTGTACGCTCTCGTACACTGCGGGGAAGATGACCCACCTCCTCATTCACTCTACCGCAACAATGAGGCTTACAGATTGAATAAAAGCTGAATCTCACACCTTTTACGCCGCTCTTGAGCACGAGCCTTGAGTCGCTCTGCGTTGTCTTGATAGTACCGCTGAGATGCCGCGCGTTTTCGAGCCTTTCTTTCATCTACCAGAAGATTCCCGGCGGAAATTGATTCTGGGGAATGGATCTGCAAGTCTGAGGAGGAATGAGGATCACGGTGTAAAGGCAAAGGATGGGAGCGCTCACCTGAACCACTCTGGACGCAAACACGGCTCTTCTCTACGCCGTTCTTCCTACCGCAAGTCCTCCTAACCTGCTTATCGTCTTCCTTTGATTCCAGATTACCCCTTTGCGGCGTTTTTGCGAGACTTTTGGACGCTGGTAACTCAGAATCCAGACGGACAATTACCTCCGCGTGAGGTTCAGCTAATTCATCATTAACCAGACGCACGACTGAATCTTATAATCCCAACTTTACCTGAAGCGAGCAAGGATCTAGGTCTTGCTCGTTCGAATTCCTTCGGTTTCGTTAAAGTATCACGGCCAATCAACACCAGTCGCTGAGGCTTAGCTGAAGTGGATTCAGTAGCTGTCAGATAGAAAGCCCACTAATCCTGACCTTTCAAGGGCTTCTTGTACGAAGTAGTACTCTGCATTTCAGTTAGGAATGAAGCGCTTCTGACTTCACACTGTTCGGATATCACATCGCTGTTGGTAGCCGCAAAACCTATAAACATGGTTACAAGGTTACCTGAATCATGGCATGAGCTGTCATGTACCTTCAGAACCGTCTACATCCATTACCATTTAAAACTTCAGTAGAAGTATCAAGACTCTGAGAATACAAGACTTACCAGAGTCGGATTCATCGGGATCCCAATCGGAAGGAGGCAGATCATCAGGCCACAATTCTATGTCGTCGATACAGCTGTATACATAGCGAACGTTCACCCCACTGGAGTTTAGTCGTTGTACGCCGACTTCTAGGTCTTTTGCTGTCCTAGGGCCAAGGTGCGCTGAATGCGCAACGGTGAGTTCGTAATTCACAAATGAATCGCTGGCGTATCGATTGGCTCGATATTGCTCTTGAATGATTGGGGGTGCCATGGTGGTCGTGGTGAGAATCAAGGATCAAGAGACTCGCGCGTGAGATTCAACAAGTATGGTGAGATTCTGCTCATGCCGTTCTACCTCTATTCTGCTTCAGCATTAAATGAGTTTAACGAGCTGTACATAGCTGTGGAATAATATTTGAGGAGGTGACAATAACTATGAAAGTCCACAGACCTTCTAATGTCCGTAAGAGCCGCCGACTTGATATTGACGATTCGTGCTTTGATGTCTGACTCGTTGTAAGTAGATAAGAAACATGCCCTAGCCTGGATGGTAGTTTTTAGTGAAAGAAAGAATTAAAACCACAAAACTTAAAGTTACCACAGCAGTCCATGGAACATGTATTGCGCTATTGGCATCCCAGATCCAAATGGACGTGAGATTCAGCGGATCTGTTGGCGTCGATGTCTGGTTATTGCCGCAGGGTACTCCTTTTGCTCGAGAGTCTAGATATAGCCATAAAAGGATTAATTCGGATGTTTCTGTGGTACTCCTGTGAGAACAGCCCTCCTATCTGTTTAGGATACTGACGAGGAGAGTTCAACTAGTCATAAGCGCTCAGCGTTTACTGAAGCGCTTGACAAGGTTCAACCATCATCGTGGCAGTGCATCGTCTTCTATCGTCTCCCATCATCCATTTCGCTGCCCAGTTCCACTTGTCAACCTCTGTCTACCGCCACTCGTAGGTTTTCATGCTGTATAGATGTATCCACACAACTGACAGGAGCTTGAAGATCGATCTCGCCATGGAGTCAAGTTCAACAGAAAGGGGATTTGTGAAGGAGGTACAAAAGGAATGGGCTCTGCGACCCTTATTTTCAAACCACTGCCGTCTTTTGGTGAGTGAATTCCCTTATCTTGCTCGATGCTGGCGCTGGAAGACCTTCCTCGGGTTTTCCTTGCACGAAGGACGTGGCTTGGGTTACGGAAACCGACCCCGGATTCCAACGAGCTATCCTTCGCTCTCGCTCCCGCCCGCTTCTCTCCCAAGGAGCTACGAGGACAAGAGGCAGCGTTCCGGCAGTGTCGTCTCTCACGCCTATGCGGTTCGGTTTCTTCCTCAGGAACTGACCGCTCTTTTTGATAGGTTCTATTCGCCCTAGATGTCCTCCAATCTCACTCCTCGTTATCTTGTAAGCACCAGTTATCTTTTTCTCTCCTAGAGGCTGATCTCAAGCTTAGGCCTCCCAGACTGGCTTCCCACAGCCAGTCTTTCCCGTGTCGGCGTCCCCTTCGTTCAAGCTAGCCTCTACACTGAAGGAAGCCTCCAAACGTGAAGGGCCTCCTATCACTCTGGAAGAGGATTTGGGTCCCGAGCCGGTGTCAAACGAGTTATGGACTGAGCTCTTTGGTGGTGAATTGAGCGATTTGAGCGATCAGTCAGACAACGAGTCTTCGGATAATTCCACAGTGCGTTATATCAGTTGTAGTTTTCTTACACGTACTTAAACCGTCTGTAGGGCGTATCGCATCCAGGCCGAGTTCGACCACGAAGAGCTAGGCTCATCCTGGATTGCGTTGAGATACCCCGCAAACGGCAGAAGCGCACCTCTACCTCACACGCAAGGTCTCCTCCTGAATCACCTTCGCCTTCACCATCGCCTCCACCCCCGCCTCTGCCTTCACAATCGTGTACTACTGTCGCCGAATGTCCAGCCCCGCGTCAAAGTTGGAAGAATTCCAAGCGCAGAGAGAAGCGAAAGGAGGTCAAGCTGCAATTGGGAGCGAAGCGACGCTTTGTCACTCGGCCTGGTGCTTTGCGCTCCGTGTTAGGTTCAGCATCCCCCTTATCAGTTGGCTTCCTTGCCGAAGACATGGCCGCTGCTAAAGGGGCCCATACCGGCAAAATGGGATCGAAGAAAGGGGATGGTCGTCAGCATTTTTCCTTGAAACAGCTTCTGAGCGAGGGCTTCAAACACGTACAGTGGGATGGTGTGTAAGTGCTTTCCTCTTCTCTCGCGGAACACCGTTAACGTTCACGCGGTAGAACCCCGTGTCCGGTTGTGGACAGCAAAGGACGCGTCATCGCTGCTTTGTGTGGCAGGCCAAGATGTGCAGGGTATGTACAAGCCCTCGACCAAGCGTTTGACGCTATCATGTCAGAGGGGCAGTCTGCTCCGTTCGGAGCTCAACAGGACAGGGATCATCGACGTGGCGGATTTCCCGCTTTCAATGTTGGGTGTGCTATGGGCATGGGTAGTTCCGAGCCTGTAGCGTTGAATACGGGATCGATGGGAACGGTTTTGGCAAGGCTGATTGGGCATGAAGGTGTCAGGCGAATGGCCAGTTATCATAATGGTGAGGTATTTCTTTCAGACCTATCAATAGGATTTAACAGTACCCTGCACAGCGGCGTTTTCTCTCTGGGCTCCGCGCCTCTATGCTAAATACGAAGAAACAATAGAGGCGGTGTATCGTCGCAATCCCAACCTTCCTCGCAACTTCTCTGATAGTGTGTTCTCCGCAGCAACGTTCAATTTCGGTGGCCAAGTTTGGACATACAAGCACCGAGATTTCTTTAACTGGGCTTTTGGGTGGTGTTTCATCACTGCTCTCGGTCGGTTTGATCCTTCAAGAAGCGGTCAGATGATTTTGTGGGAGTTGAAGTTGGTGGTTGATTTTCCTCACGCGGCCACGATTGCCATCCCATCTGCGGTTATCACTCATGGCAATACCCCCGTGGCTGGTGGTAAGTCCCTTCCCTTGTGTCCTCAAATAAAGCATGCAAGAACTAACTTTGTTCCAGGTGATCAACGTGTTTCCTTTACTCAGTATTCAGCCGGCCCTATCTTTCGTTGGGTGGAGAACGGGTTCCGCACGGAACGTCAGTTTGAAGAGGAAGATCCGGCGGCATTTTCGGATATGATTGCGCGCAAGCCCATGGCCTACAAAGAACGTCTCCCCTTGTATTCTACCTTAGACGAGCTCACGCAGGGATTGTAATGTAAATTCCCCTTTTCTCCTTTATTGTGAAATAAACACCAAGATTTTGAAGAACGAACGCACCGGAAAAAAATGGTAGTATCAGATGCCGGGCATCAATTGGTAACTACCGATCTCGTGGCTGGGGTTATCTTATTCCCGCGTTGGCATCCTTGCCTCTATCCCTAACGATGAGCTCAAAAATGGAAAGCACCTCCAACCTGGAAGAGGAGGAGGAGGAGGAGGTGCAAGCTATGCTCACCGAAGGAATCAAGGAAACGTGGTTGGAGGTAGTGTCCATTCGTTGAAGTGCTGGCTCCCGTTTGATTAGGTTCCCCAGGCATACCTTGCACTGATGAAAACTATCATTTTCCCCAGTACGTCGGAGGACCAGAAGGATCATTATAGAACGAGATCAACGGTGAATTATAGTGCAGCTGGTGAGTTTTTTGTGGTGATATATGGGCCGCAGACGGTGATCCTTGTAGCAGGTGGTCCAAGGCCAAGAATTTGTGCACAAGAACACCCAATCAACGCTATCAACGTTTCCGGAGAGACTGCCTGTACCAGTACTGAGCGCGTCGTACGTCCCGGCAACACCCCCATTTTTAAACCGCCTTTCAAGGTCCCGGAGACGGAGTTAGAAAATGGAGACACCAGGGCTCTAGACGACCATGAACGGGGCTTGTTGACTATCGCAGCCTATGGATTCTTGTGCGGAAAACGTAACAGGGAATGTACTGAGTGGATTTGATTTCACTTATATGTAAAATTATCGCAGGTGCATTATACATAGGTATTGGAAAGATATTTCAATAGAAGTGTGAAAGGTATGAAAGCCAGTACGAAGGATATAGAAAGAAGTATAGATGAATGAATGAATGGCAGATGTGCCTAACGACTGTGTCTTCGGGGAGTCTGGTGGGATCTAATGCCATCAGTTTGGAGTAGCCTGAGCAAACGGTGGGGGACTCACCGGTGAGAATCCAGATATTTGACGAGATACCTATTCTGAGTTTCCTGGCCACGGTAGGGCAGTTCGTGCACGGCACAATACTGTGTTGCAGCGGTACCAAAAATGTCATCCAGCTCGGGAAAAGGAGAGGAACGACTTAAATGAACCAGATTGTCAAGATGAGAGGCCTTCCAGTTCTTCCATAGCCCCAAGAGATATCGGGCAAGGGGGCAAACATATAGATGATAAAAGTCTTGGACACAGTGAAGATATGGCTTGACAGGGAGTAGTTGCGCCCATGGTGCTTCCATAAGGTAAGTAATGGCAAGTTCCTTGAGTGCATCTAAGAGAAAACTCTCGTCCTCGGCGCAGAGAAGAAGCTGGAATCCGGTAAGGTCCTCTGCATAGGTAAACTCTGAGTTGCTCGAGTGAGCGTCATATCCAGGATTTACGAGTGACAGTAGTGGATCGTACCGATATCGCGTGCATCCTGTGCCTTCTCACTCTGTCTTGCCCAAGTACTGAGTGCGTTTTCCGCGTCATTGCGCTGCCGTTGAACAATAGAATCTCGGATTGACAAGTTTCGGATTCGTTGAGCTTCACGAAATGTTGAGTATAGAAGAGAACAATGTTGATTCAAAGACTCACATTTGCGAACATTGGGTTGTCATGGGGCAGTAAAGGTGGAAAAGAAAGATATCGCGTCGTGAAAATCGAAAGCACGGTCCAGGAACGGACCTCGTGATGTGATCCACCGTGACGAGTGACGCTCCTGTTTTGCGAATCCCATGAACAGGAAAGCGAAGCGACAGAAAGGGCCGGTTCATCATCGCATTCCCGACCCTCATGATCATGAAATCCTGCACTCGCGTACAGAGACTACTGGCTCACGGAATCAGCCCATCACCCTGAATCGCTCTCCCGGTAAAGGTCGAACCGCTTGGACCACGCAGAAGGAATGGGAACCTGAGGATTCCATCACCTTTGGGATAGACGCTGACTGTTCCTGGTACAATGCTATGGTTGATGGTCATATTTTTGATGACAAGATCTATGAGCAAGGGCCTGTGCCGGTAGAGGGGGAAGAGGGAAAGGAACAGAACGGTGCAAAGGGAAAGAAGAAACGGCCGGTAAGTACTTGGTACTTTGTGGTTGATTTTTATACTGAGAAACTTGATAGCGACCGACCAAGGAATGGATGGCAAAGCACCGAGCTACGTTCGTGAATGAGCTGCTGCGTCAGAAAGGCCGAGGTGATTACCGCGTTCAGGAGGTTTGCGTGGATTGTATGGCTAAGGGTATCAAATCCCTTTCGGAGAAGGGGGATGCTCGGGCAGAGTATCGGTGTCGGGATTGTTTTGGAGGCGATACTGTTTGCAAATCATGTTGCGTAAAGCGACACCACAGTAACCCGTTTCACTGGGTAGAGGTGCGTTTCTAATGCTGTCTCACCACGCAGATTACTGATTAAGGAAGGGTAGAGATGGAATGGTACATTCTTCGAGCGCGTTCAACTCGGAGAACTAGGGCTGTTTGTTCAGCTAAACCACAACGGCGGAGATTGCGACTCTCCCGCTCAATGTCATTCTCGTACACGAATTCTCCACACCAATGGTATCCATGAAGTCGATCTCAGATTTTGTGGTTGTGCCAAGAAGGCCATCAATGGGCTGGTTCCTCAGCACATCCAACTACTACGCCGTCAACTTTATCCCGCTACCGTGAAGCATGGTCGAATTTTGACCATTGCCACGTTCCAGTACCTGGACATGCTAGAGGTTCTGGGATACACCACCAAAGCTTCAACCTACGACTTTTACCGAGGTCTAGAGCGACTGTCTGACCACCAGGGCCTACGAGAGAAAGTGCGAAACTCTCGATATCTACCGTTGATGGCGATGATCAGACAATGGAGGCACCTCAAAATGGTACTGAGAGGAGGTGGCGGCCATGCACCGGAAGGAGTGGAAGGGCTGCGAGATGGAGCTCTTGCGATCCCGTGCCCTAGCTGTCCTCATCCAGGCATCAACCTACCGTTTGGATGGGAGGCTGATGCTTCTAATGAGGCTAAAGGGTCAGTTCTGATTCAGAGTCCCTTCTGCGTACACTGACTGACGCCCCAAAGGTTTCTCTATAGGGCCGCCTTCTGCATTGACGCCAACTTTCGTCTGAAGGAACAATTGGTTTCTTCTCATAAGAACGATCCTTCATTGACGGATGGGTTAGGCTACTTTGTAAAGCGAGAGAGATATGAGCAGTGGACCGACAACCGAGGGGATTCCGATGAGGTAGGTTTGTCATGTTTGTCCTGAGCTATTCTCTGAATGCATGCCAGATGAGCAATTGTGTATCTTTTGCGGCTATATCCAAGCAGAACACCAAATTCTCCAAGGGGCTGCGATATACAGGCGTCGGGGGCGTGGTATGTGGGCGAACGGACATGTTCATCAAAGTCGGAAACCTCAAAAAGGGTGAACGGTGAGTCATTCAGTGCAGTTCTACGTCGTCATAATGTGCTGAATACGAGTAAGATATTCCAATATGGACTACATCGTCGCATCTGCTTTGGCCACCTGGCCAGGGTGGTTGCTTTTGCTCTCGCTTCTCCTGGTCTATGACATTGCTTGTCAGTGGATCAAGAACCTACTCTCCCGTTCCAAAAGCTGGCCTTCCAATCTCAGGCTGCCGCCAGATGCTACCATTACCCCTGCCATCGGAAAACTGCATCTACCTGGACACAAGGAGAAGGATCATGAACAATACAACCTCAATTTGATTGCCGGAGCCGCTCAGATTGACGGGGAATCTTGCGAGCGAGTATGGGGTCCTCACAACCCTCTGGGCAATTCTACCAGAACCATGGGGCCCGGAGCACGTCAAGATAACCTGGAAGGAAACTTTCAATGGTGGAATTGGGAAAAATATCTCGGAATGGGTGAGTTTTCAGCGACGGTATGATGATGGCGAAGCTCATCTGACTCAATAGGGGAAACTCTGCGCGTCGCTTACAAACAGGCTATCAGGGACCGAAATTCTCAAAGCCTTGCTCACCAGGGGCTAACGGAGAATCTACCTAGCGACGTGGTCAAAGAGTGGGAGGCTATGTGCATCAAATGGGAAAAGGCTCCGTATCCCAAGGGCAGCATTGTGAATCCTTATAGCGTTAAGGGAGCTCGTAAGTCTGCTTCTATGTCTAACGCTACAAAGTGCGTTTTGATTCAGGTTTCGCAGATATTAGTGTCAACAAGGCTCTCAAAGAACTGGCCCAGACAGACAAAGAGTTCCTGAAATCAGGAGGAGTATCATACCACCAGGTGACAGGGTCTGGGTATATCATGATGGTGCTAGAAGTGCAGGATGCCCAGTGAGTGTTTCAGTATGGCGCTTCAAGAATGTTGCTTACCAATTACCTCCCTGCAGAAGGAAGCTGTCAGAGACCGTGGAGCAACACAAGCAGGACCCCACTGTTATACAGTCTACCAAGATTGTGGAGCAGAGGAATGCCCTTCGTCGTCGCATCCGAGATATACAAGCTCTTCAAGTCGTATACATGCCCGGCATGGTACAGTTCCTCGCGGACAGCCGCTCGGATGAGGAGGAGGACGTTCAGCCCGAGTCAATCAAACTGTGGCTGCCGTCAGACGTTCCGGAAGAGAAGCGCAAGACAGTTTTATCGAATGGGCTGGATCAGACAGAGGCCAAACTGCAGGAGGCGCGCTGCTATGACGCTCTCAACGCTCTACGTCATACGCTTAGGATCAAGGCGAGGATGATGCAGTTCAAAAACACGAATGTCCGAGGTCAACGAGAATCTGGACGCTCCAGAGCTGTCATCAATCGTGTGTACAAGAAGGCCAGGCGTTTTGCATCCCGATATCGTACAGCACGCAAGGCGTACAAGCAGTTGGTGGGGTCAGGTGCTTGGGAGAAGAGCCTACAGGTACTGGAGGATAGTGATGTCAGGAGTTATAGGGATCCTGCTTTGGTGAAGAAAGGGCGTGGGCGTCAGGGCACCAGAGAGACTGAAGAAGAGGAAGAGGAGGATCATCTCTCTCAAGATTCTGGCTTACAACTTATAGCGCCGGATCGTACTGAATGGGCTCATAGGAGAGTTCATGGCACAGGAGAGACCCGCAAAGAGCAATCCTGGATTTGGACCACGGGAGGCAGAATCAACATTCACGACGGGGGAGAAGAAGGCGATAACGAGTTGCTACGTTCGGAGTGGTGCAGAAGCCGGGCGCGTGTCAAGAGAGCTGAGGAAGAAGTGGCGCTGATAAGAGAGGAAATGCGTAGAACGTTGGTATTCCTGGGGTATCGTGGAAATGAATGGAGAAGCTGGAAAATGAGGTGGGAAGCGGTGGAAAAAGAGCTTCCCAAAGGCTCGGTGGTGGAGGGAATGGAAGCTTATGCAGCCATGCAGGAAGCGCTTCAATTGCGTCTCAGTGACTCTTTTGAGAGGGAGTGGAAGAAACCATTGGATGCTGAGGCAAAGGGAAAGGAAGATGAAGATGAAGATGAAGAGGCCGAAGGGGAAGGTCTAGAGGGGGAAGCAGATGAGTCTAGAGGTATTCTGGCTGAGGAAGAAGGGAGAGACGGAGAGCAAGAGCAAGAGTAAGAGAATTCTTGTTCAGCGCTTTTTCGGCGTCTCTAGATATGTGACATGTAGGATTAGCTGTGACAACTAACGTGACATTCTTGAATTTTGTATTGAGCATGGAAAGAATGAAGGGAGTATGGTCCTGACACGCTGTATAGAATACATCAGAAACATGGCTCAGTGGTACGATCAGTTGTGAGATTGATTTATCCCGTGAACTTGAGGTCTATGGTTCAATCCACTCAGAACATGGCAATTTTTGGCCTGGCTGATGCCTCCGGAGACTTCTCCGGCGCACTGGTCCCCCGGTGCTGATGTAATCATGGATTGAGGCCGTATTCCTTGTGTTCACTGGTAAGTCAATTGGCAATGGTTGCCTAGGATTGCCTTTAGTCTAACTACCATTGTGGATGCATCAGGATAAATTGGTTCCTACCATTGTTGATACATCTCTGAGAAACACAAGGCTGTGAAACCGGCCGCGCTGACAGAGTGATATTGGGTGCCACCCTGCCTGGAGACGCTTTTCTTCCTCTAACGACAATTCTTGTAGTGCTTGTTCTTCACTAACAAACTGCATGAACGCGAATGTGTGAGCTCCTTCAGATAGAAACTTTGACCACCTGGTACTCACACTCCTCCTCAATATGATACGGGTTTGGTACGTTCTTCCTTGGTATAGGCAGCTGCTTTCCCAGTCCCTGCAACATTTTATCCCACTTATCCGTTTTAGCTCGGCGGTTAGGTTCGAAGTTAGCGCCTCTCATGGGCAACGACCTGATAGGTCGCGATCCTTGATTGCATCTTTAGTCTTCGAGCCAGAGCTTTCCCTGATATTCACATCAGCATCTCCAAGATCCTTAATACCAAGCCCAGGACTTACCCATCGTGATATACTTGTCCCAGTTCCAGCCATTCGACCCATGCGAGGTCGTTAGTATCCTCTCTTGCGCCAGGCCCCATTGTCTTGGTTGCGTTCCCAAGGTTGTTGTGTTCTCCCCATACCCTCTCCATTCTCTCTCCATCAGTGTACCCACTGCCCTCTATCAAGTTGAGGTTGTATTGCTGGTGATCGCTCCCTGCTTGTGCCCAGGTTCTTGCAGTTTACCTATAGCAGGTGTAACCTTCATGAAAAAACTCGGAGATGGGAATACTTTCCTCTCGGCAGCCAAGAACCGACGATAAAGGTGTACGAACCATTGACAGGCAATGATTTGCCCTAACGCGTTGCTGTTGAGATGTTCTTGTCATTGGGTTTTGCCAACGGTGGGGCGGAGCATTCACTCAACATGAGGCCTGTTGAGATGTCAGACATTGCGTTTGAGGGTGACGATCTCCTGGAATAAGGATATTACCGTTGGGTGCGGGTGCGAAGACGACTGGCGGTAGTCAGCGTACAACCTGGAAATGCAGGCGCTAGAGTTGAATATTGGTAATTGCTGAGTCGAGACGGCCGAGTAGGGACAAATTTGGCGGATTTAGATTGTCTGGCAGGAGCAGTTTGAGATTGGGTGTTAAAAGGCGAAGGAAATTGGCAAGTACCTTTTCCGAAACCTTCTGTCCCTGCTCAGCCAAACCGAAACCTTCTGTCCCTGCTCAGCCAAAAAGGTACATCGAACTTGGCCTGTTTTCTCTTGTGAAAACGTCCTCACTTCTCCCTTTTTCCTTCCTAGGTCACCTCTCGTCATGCCCAATCCTGGTGTTTTCCATGGGGCTCAGCTCCGCTTGTTGGAGATGCGGCTCCCGGGGTACTTTGCTGCTGCTCGGGAAGGCTGGGGTGTGGATTATATTTCCCAAGTTCAGCGGGACTTCTTCAAGGTCTTCAAGCCTGGCACACCCGATAACTTCGATCCAACCAACGAAGAGATGCTTGCAGCCATCGAGGCTGAAGCTGAAGAGTCGGATGAGCTGCTCGTGGAGCCTGTTCGCGAAAGGAGTCCCAGAGCCAGGAAGACTTTCAGCGTGAGTTGGAAGAGTTCAAGAAGCTGAGATCGTTGATAGGAACTAAATGTTCGGTACGTCACAAGTCACTGTGATGTGTGACTCTCATGACTCATTCTCAACCTCATGCCATGCCCAGCAAATGGATCGTTGGTTTCCCTATCGTTTTCGCAAAAGCCAGGAGGCTAATATGAAGGAGTCGGATGTCTATCGTCGACTCCTGAGTAAGCTCACTGGCATGGATGTTAGTGCTGGGCGACGTCGACCTCCTTACGTTCTATGGGCTCGTGAAAACGCTGGATTGGTAGAAGAGCTGGTTCGCGAGCGAATGAAGTTGAAACATCTGAAAGGTATGGGTTTTTCTGCGATGATGTTGGGGTTACTGACCAACTGTTCCCCTAATTCCTAGATGAAGATGCCCTGCGTCGTGGAGTCGTGGATTCAGCTTTCACGAAGCTACCAGCCGAGGAACAGATAGCCTGGGTTAAAGAAGCTCAAAAAGAGTTCGCAAAAGAAAGCCAGGATGGATTTCTTGGTGCTCAGCGGTCGCCTCAAATGATGTGGGCGGTCCAAAATTCTCCAGTGGTAGATCAGTTGGTTGGCGCGGCTGTAGCTGAGAAGCAGGCTGTTCTGAAGTTCGAAAAAAAAGGTGCATCTTCCATTTGTGTCGATTTGAGTGTTTGTTTCTAAATTTCTTTGACAGGAGAAGATGCCTATGTTGCTATTCGTCAGGACGTCGTTAGGCGAGAGTACGAGAAGCTGGCAGATAGCGTTAAACAATCTTGGGTCAAGAAGGCAAAGGAGGAACAAGAAGAACGTGTCAAAAAGATCAAGAAGGAGAAGAATGCACCATTCCCCACTGACCCGGAATCTCGTCAAAAGTATGTGCAAGCTTTGGAACCTTTGTTAGAACAGTTAAGCTCCTTTCGTTTTCCGGTCGTTTATTGACCAGTAGTGGTATATCATGTAACTGGCTCTGTTTTTTCCTCAATAAAGCTTTTATCTCATGTTTCTTGAATCTGGTTGTGGTGCCTTTACTGACTCTCGCCATAGATCTATCGAACGCATCAGTCCATTCGTGACACCTATTCTGCAAGGCATGGCAGAGGCTACCGGTTGGAATTTCACTCTGGTCGCTGGAGGACCCGAACCTGCGGATGGTGGACGTTTAAATATGACGGCGTAAGTGTGAAGTGTGTCTCGCTCGTTTCTTGTTATTAATCAAACTGTCCAAGCATTCACATTGGGACCACTGTGGGGGCGGTACCTTTGACGTTTGGAGCGGCGTTCCGTCCCCAAATCAAGCAGCTCTTCAATCCTTTGTTTGCGAAATTCCTGAACCAATCGTTCTGTAAGTCAACTTGTCTCGGGAGTAGCTGTAATACTAACATTCTCCAGCTGTGGCCGAGTGCCAACGCAGGGCTTTAAAGTCACGGTCGATGCCGTGTCTTAGTGACTTGCTCGATGATTCATCGGATGTGGTCATTCACGAGCGCGTAGACGATCGAGAAGGCAACAACGTTCCTCAGGCCTCGACATCCAAGGTCTCAGTGGCTACGACTTCATCAAAGTCAGCAGCGGAGACCACCGATTCATCGACGCTATCGACCCCTGCCTCTCCTCCTCCAAGACCTCCTCATGCACGTATGAGGCCACCCTGTGGACCTCCACGCTTGGTATCAACCCTGCTGGCTGGTAGCAACGCCGTGCCTACTCTGAATGGACGTCGGCCTGCCGGTATAGGGAATGTCGAAGTACCGAATGCTCGCAGTGATCACCGGGCACAACCATCAAGGCTGCAGGTTAGCTCGCAACGGCTGATTGACAGAACTCTCGCTACTCTGTCTCCAACATCATCCACTCATTCTTCACCAGTATTAGCACCGCAGTATGCTTTCCACACCCCGCCATCTCCGTCATCTGCAGCTTCTTCTCCACCACCAGCATCGTCTCAGCATTCATCACCACCTCCAGCATCTCCGGCGTCCTCGGCACCTCCTGCTTCACCACCTCCAGCTTCATCACCACCACCAGAGCTTGGTCCGGCCTCGGCTCCTAGTCCTCGCACATACAAGACCAAGAAGCGTACAGCTGCCTCGACACCTTCATCCTCAACTACCGCAAAGAGAGCTGGCGTCGCCTCTAGCAAACGTCAAGTGTTGGTCGGGGTGGTGTTACCTGTGAAGCGAACCGCTACCACTACGGATTCTAGAGAGCGGAAAAGGGCCAAACAGGACAAGGGGACTGATGAACAAGTGGTCGAGGTGTTTGAAGCTGAGGCTTCTACTAGCACCGGTGAGCGTCATTCAGGGACGTCAAAGAAGGCGGGCAAGCGTGCAGCGGAGGCATCAATCGATGCGGAGAGGGCTTCTACATCAGCCTCGAAACGACGCAAAACTGATAACACGTCTGCTGACCCAGTACCCGAGCATGTTCCCCATATGGTCAGCACTCCCGCCAACGCTCCCAAATACGTCCAGCACACGCTCTCTATCTGCCACGAGGTGCAAATGGATCGTGGTCTCCGCGATGTGGTCCAACTCTGGCTTCAGCTCGACGTCAAAGCCGGCTTTGTGGGTTCCCGATTGTGCTCGACTAATCGCCCGCGTGTTGTGCACGACTGGATCGCACGCGCACGCGCCCCAGGCTTCAAGCCAAAGGTGGACAACTTGGACAAATATGCAGAGGATTTCGAAGCCTGGTATAAGGTGTGTTGCCCGTGGCGTAAGGATTGTGGACAGGGTATCAGGTTGACTAGGGAGAATGGGCAGGATTGGAGTGACTTGGCAGTATATGGTCCCAATGGGATTGTGAGCTTTGTAGTGGCATTGGCATGGTGGAAGAAGGCCGTACAGAGGCTTCCCTTTGGGACTCCCAGGCAGCGCCAAGAGAAGGAGGCGAAGAACGGCCTGTATCGCGCTGCGTTGGCCAGATTGAGTATTCTTTTCGTTGTTTGAGGGATGGCGGTTCTTGAAGGATAGGTAGATGATTACAGGACGTTTTTCCCTTGTTTAATAGGTTTTTGGTCCTGTATTTTAAATTGGCGGGCAGTAGTTATTAGGCAGCTAATCAAATGTGAAGGCCATATGGGATATATTGCTACGTAGGTAATATATGATCACTTGGCTCAGTTGTTAATGTGTCCGAATTATTAGTCGGATGATGTAAGCTGCTGTGTCGCTAGTTCAATTCTCGCTGTTGTCGGTATAATTTTAGCTGTACACTGGCAGTATTGCTACTTTAGCCCGCTTCAGCTTAACTGGCAACATGCGCTGGAGACACATGAAATTGAACTGGCAATTAACATCTATTGATGTGTGGCAGGTGCCTCTTCAGGTGAGGTTTGAGGAAGGAAATCCTAAAGCAGTGCCATGATGCGTCTACAGCGGGGCACCTGGGAAAACACGGGACACTAGAACAGGTGAAACGTTACTACTTTGGCCTAACATGTCCTCTTTCATAGAGAAGTATGTTTTACAAGGGTGTGAGCGCTGCCAACGCACCAAACCAGCTGTTCATCCTGACGCAACACTCCAACCCATGGAGTGCCAGAAGAACCTTGGTGTGTAGTAGGAGTAGACCTTATCACAGGACTCCCCCTCAGCAAGGTTACGATGCCATCATCACCTACATCGACCTGTACAGCAAGCAAGTCCACATTTCTCCCCACCACCACTACCCTTGATGCCAAAAGGAGTCGCTGACCTTTCATTACCGGGAGATCTTCCGTCTGCATGGGATTCCCCACAAGTTCGTATCTGACCGAGGCCCACAATTTTGCCAGCACAAGTAACCCGAGCTCTGTACAAGCAACTAGGACTACAGCCAGGACTAACTACTGCCTACCACCCCGCTGCCAATGGCCAGACCAAAAGAGCCAACCAAGAGTGGAACGGTTTTACGCCTATTCGTGGATAAGCGTCAGGACGACTGGTCAGACGGGCTCCCAACAGCAGAGTTTGTACTAAAACTCCCGTCCACACAGCACACGACCGTAGTCCATTCGAAGTCATGTACGGCTACACACCTGACTTCACCATCCCAGTAGGACGCCCAACCCGATTCCCAGCATTGAACACCTGGCTAGAGAAACTAAGGGAGGTGCGCAAAGAGGCAGAAGCAGCATTGTGCATGGGCAAGGAGCAGATGAAAGAGACATACAAGGCAGGAAAGAAGAAGGCACATGTGTTTGAAGTAGGAGACAAGGCGTGGCTGTCAGCAAAAGACATCAGAATCCACCAGGCAAGCCAGAAGCTGGGACCATGGCAACTAGGACCCTACGAAGTCATTGAAAAGGTTGGCAAACTGGACTACCCCGGCTTAAACTTCCTCCGGCCATGAAGGTACACAATGTCTTCCAACGTCAACCGCTTCTCACCCAGAAGGGCAATGATGTCAATGGATTACGACCACCAACCACCTGAAGTAGAAAGTAAAGGAGAAGAGGAGTTTGAGGTCGAGCAGATTCATGGACAGCAGGAAATACCCGAAGGGGGTTTGCAGTATTTGGTGCGATGGGAAGGCTTTGGAGAGGAAGATGACAGTTGGGAACCAGCAGCCAACGTCAAGAATGCAGGTGAGAAGATAGCAGAATTCCACCAAAAGCATCCCAATGCGCCAAAGAAGATAGCAGCAGCCGTCTTCAGCTCACTATTCCCTGGCGCAAACTGGAAAATCTGACTGAAGGACAGTCCCACGGATCTAGAATGGGAGGAGGGACGGATTGCAGGTTCTAGCCTATCGCGGACGATAGGCATTAGGAGGGGGGTAATGTGATGGAGCGTAGCTTTTTCCTTCCATTTCTCTAAGTCCCCTTATCTATATTTTCTTATCTTCATCTTATCATTCTCCACTTATATCGCGAACAGCCTCTCATCCACCGGAACATTCCACATCATTCTTCCATTGTCTACATCTTTCCGTATCATTCTGATTGTTTACTTTGTACAATTCTCGCTGAGACAGACTCTTCAACATATAAACCATAGCTGTAGATGCCTAGTTCCCCATCTTGACCTCTTGGTCATTTGGGCTAGGCAAGTCATCTTGTATTTTATCCCTTTAGTTATGCTAACTTGGTCATTTGGGCTAGTATCTGACTTGTGTCTGCCTGCTCAACGTCATATAGAGCCTTGTGCCTATGCCGGATCACCCCCTTTTCCCTTATCATCATCGCTCAGCACCGCTATCCGTAGAGAGGTAGTTGGTTCGCCCTCACATTTACAGATACTAGCTTGGTGTGGGTCGGTGTGAGCTACTAACAGGAACAGGTTTGAGGCAAGGAGAATCAGACAAGAATGACATTCAGAATATGTATCTAATCACATTGACTATTCATGGAAAAAAGAAGCCATCACCAGTGGGAACAGGCTTGTAAGCAACAGCATGATCAGTGGTCACACATCACACAAAAGGGCAGGTGGTCATACCCCGGATATGACCTACCTTACCTGGAATGACTTCCCAATATCTGGAATACCCAGATATGGGGGTCATAATGGAGGTGGCTTGCTTTATTACCTGCTATGATACCTTATTATTAGTCGTGAATCTCATTAATTGGGTATAGCACGTTAACCTGGTTTATCAAAACGGGTTTGAGTGTATAATGCCGGGTAATCATAGGTGAGCACAGGTTATCAAGGTTACTACTAGTTATTGATGATATTACTAGTTACTGGAGTCATAACTACCATAACTCATCTTAACTAGTTATGAGGGGACAGTAGCGGCATATAAAAAGGATCTTTCTATCCGAGCCCTCTTTCCCCTTCTCTTACTCTTTTCGTAGGTGACTAGATTACTGACTTGTGTATTTACATGTTACATTACTGACTTGTGGTTTACATGTACTCGAACATACATCTATCTACGGACATCTAATCTAAAGTTGACAATCTCATCTATCTCCCGGAGAATAAATATGTAAATAAATGTCACCATGGTGGATTGAACTTCGGACCTCAACGGCTTACCAACGTAGACCAAAAGTCCGGCGCACTAACCACTGAGCCAAAGCATCATTTATATTTCTACAAACTCAATACAGTATATACCCCCGCCTCTCCAATATCTTAAGATATATTCTTGAGGCTCCAATGATTGTAGTTGTGTTCTTCCACTATTGTAGGTCGTTCAATTAACATTATTTGTGCTTTTACAGCTACTCCAACAGCAAGAAAATAATGTCAGATAACTGGTTATAACAGATTAGGGAAAGTTATCACTGGGTTATAACTTTACGGTAACCTGTGATAGCAAGTTAGGGAAAGCTATTGCCGTGTTATAACTTTATGGTAACTTGTAAGTATCAGATATTGAAAGACATGATATTTATTACTGGTTATGACTAGTTAAACAAAGTTCTATCTAAGATATTACTTACCGTAATTGGCAGTGACAGGTTTCACAAGGTATATCTGCCCATAACTAGTGATCACCACTTGACATTTTGTGTGATGCAATGACACTGGCTTCCTTTGAGGAGAGGGCTAATAGGAAGGCCTTGTGCGCAGTCTTCTTAGAACTGTAGGCCACATATTTGTTCTTGCCAATGTGAAGCACAAGCTTCTTCATGTTGTCCCTGTGGTTGGCATTGAGCGAAACAGGCCTGAGGAAAGAGTGAGGTATAAAAAAAATTGCTCACCAACCACAAACAAAGCCAATGCGTAGTCCTCTTGTAATGCAGTACCAGTGAGCATCAGACAGAGCCAAGGTGACAATGTGACTACAGTTCTGACAGATGATGGTCATAGTAGGCAATACTTTAGCAGCAGGTGGATTATCTACAGAGACTTGATAATGTGTTTCAACGAAACACACAAGGTATGCTGGAGGAAAGTGAGCTGTTGAAGAACGCATAGCTTGTAATCATAGACCTTACTTTTCTTGACCAACATTGCAATAACAGAATCCCAAGTACTCATCTCTTTCTTGCTGAACATATCAAGAGCTTCTGTGTCTTGTACTAAAGGATAACTGTAAGCTATGGAGGTTGTTTGAGAAAATGTTCACTCACCGGTCAAAGAGCCAGTCATCAGGCCGTTGATGGTGTTGACAATAGCAGAGGAAGTGTCAATGAGCTGAGTGTCTGAAGACTGAGAATCCATAGGATGAAAAGAGGATGGAAGTGCTTGACATTGGCCAGTGATTTTTATATGAAGGTTGAAGGCACAAATCGGACACTTACAAGCACTGTTTGTGCTGGATTTTCTGGAAAACAAGTCATTAACAGCCACCACTCCATACAAGCATTTCCTGTGAGTGGCACCACAGTAAGGTACTTGCTGCTAGTAATACAATTGACGTGATGGACTGTACCTGAAAAATCCACATGGATTGGCTTGTAGAGGGCTGCATACAAATCTCTATTCTTCAGAATTGAACAACAGCTCAATGTATTGTAGAAAGAGTGTCATTCAAGCTCTGAGCTGTAAAGGCCCAGCAGGCATCAGTATTGTTCAATGGTAAAAGTACACATGTCTGCTAAGTGCCCAAATGAACCAATATGTCAGAGTTCTATATCCAGCAGAGGTGAACTGTCACAGGTTGCTGGAGAGGCTGTTAGCTTTAACATTCAAAGGGCCCACCTGTACCTCCATTAAAAAGATGTTCCACTAGCTGATGGCGGTGGCTAGTGCTGTATTGTATGCACATCTTGCACATGTTTGGTCTTGTGAGTATCTGACTCGATGCTGGTAAAGCTTATAGTAATAGACAATAAGTGAATGAAGTAAACTGGGAAGTAAGACCTAAACTCACGGATGAATGTCATCCTCACAGTTTCCACCACCAGAACGAGCAGAGTTCAAATGCTTCCTTTGTGCTTCAATACAGTTGATGATCTTTGCGGAGAAGAGGGACAGCGAAAATATTGCTCTGTACTGCAGCCCACAACACCTACACAGGCTGTAGGCTTTATTTGATTTGGCTTGGCATTTCCAGATGTGCCATCGGGCTTTTGAAAACAGGATAGGGAGGTTTGGTGTTGGGAAGAGAGGGGGTAGAGCCATGGAGAATACAACGGCAGGGTAGCTGTGAGTGTCAGGCCGTGTACGGTTCAATCACCCCAAGCTGTTCCACCAAGATCCATTCTCTTCCAGTTTTTCAACCCTAACGCCAATATAAGCCCAATATAGATTCATTGCTCTGCATGTTGTCCTGAGAGCTAGGATGAAGGACAGGCGGGTCGTATGGGGAGAGCAATGGCAGAGGTGCCGTTGGTCTGTTGTCCAGCCCAGAAAGTTGAAGACCAGAGGACTGGATAGGAGCATGGCTGTAGGATGGGCTTGAGGCATTGAAGGGAGGATTGCAGTGGTTGCACGAGTGAGTGGAAATTTACATGGAAGGTGCTTTGAACGCTCTACGGAAAGGGTGTATCAGCGAAAGAGGTCTATGATCACCAAAGGTGACACAGATGCAACGTACCAATATTTTTAGTATTCCTAGTCTAGTATACGATATGTTGGGACATATGTTGTGGTATTGATAAAGGTGACTGCAATAGATTTGGATTTCTGTGAAAGGAAAATCAAGAATTTCTGTGCATGAGTAGACTAGCAATTACTTAAAAAGAATAGAACACACCAGTTTTGTGACTTTAGCTGCTTGAAGACAAGGGTAATGAGAAGAGTGTGTTTGTTGGGAGCCTATGAGAGGATGGGATCATGGTGGTTGGAGGCAGAGACATGTCACACACCTTAATCCTAGACCATCATCATCTGGCTCTTCAGTCCCGCTAATACCACTTAGTTTCGGTGAAATCACCTAATACTATGACTGCTCTCAGTGTACAAAAGCACTCTACTGTGGCGTAGTTGTGCAAGTGTGGTTCGGCGTGATCAGAGTTGCCGCGCTTAGAGATATCTACTCAAGCTTGGTCTCAAGAGGGGTAAAATCACTTCTATTCGTCGAAGTTCTAGGAAAGTACACCTGTATAGATGCGTAATAGGGTCGTCCTTGCTTCTATAAGCTAGGAAATAAGGCGCCAAGGGCTATATGAAGCTGATCTTGGTTCGATCTAGACTGCCTCGAGTGATCTGACTCTCTCTAAGGTAAAACTACAGCACAACTGCCGGAAAACAGCCACCAAAACTGTCTTCTATAAAGCACGCAAGCAAGGAAGCTCAGCCACCAAAACCGAGGCCTTCTCTACGATGCTAAAGTGTAACCCAACTGGTTAAAACACTTCCAGAACGCCACCAAGACGAACTAGTATAAAGTTTCACTAATAGGAGAAGTGTAGAGCAATACACAAAGCCAACAACTTGGTCTTTATCGCGACCTCTCAAGTTCTTGTCTGCAGTAAGATCTCAACTAGTCTTCTCAATAAGGCTAGGGCCTGACTTGGGTAGAGTTCTGATCGGACAATAGCAATCTATTCGTACGATAACCACATACAACGCGTAACGTGCAAGTGGGGGGCAGAATCCTCTGCGGTCCCCGTACATTTGGTGTCCTTTTTATACTGTCCAAGGTGAATAAACTGAATAATAGGTAATCTGAGTCGGAATAACTGCGGAACGAGACGGAAAAGAGATGAAACAGAGTCGGGAGAGAGATACAACGAGAAAATATACATATCAGGGAAATCTATAGGTCACAACGTCCATATATGGCGCAAATAGCGTGACAAGCAAGTAGTAACACTCTGTTTTAAGGTACAGGAGTTGAATCCTGGCCGACGGTTAGGCGTTTAGCCTTTATAAAATTTTCTTTTCCATGCGCCAAGCGCTTTTCCACCAATCGGAGGCCTGGCAGGGTCCTCCCGAGCTCCTCATCGCTCAACACCGTTCCTCCACATAATGCCCGCCTCTAAATTTTCTTAACCACTCCATGTGGACGTGTTCCAATAAGGTATACAGAGGGAATCCGCTTCCGCCACCGTGACAACGGTTTGAACAGCTTTGCCTCCGCTCCGATCAATAGGTTCCACTTCGGCCGACAGGTCTCTAGACCCTTGCCGTATCCGGCATCGGTGATTTCCGATCAGTTTCCCCCTCTGCCATCAGTCCCGAGTGATGCCCGAGCCAGTATAACTCTCTGGGTGTATGAATGGGGTGTAAATTAACTTGTAAGAATCCCTTTGGTGCGTCCGGTAGGTGAATCTAGGTGTAGTCCATAGTGAATTCACTTAAGGACCTTCTCCCTACAGTTTTCAGGAGGTTAATTGTACTTCGACAACCACTGGTAGAAGTAAAAGTGGTGGCCAGATACCATGTGGGGGCGTACCCATGTACCAGGAATCCACTAATATAACCACCTAAAACACCTTCCGTCCAATGACTAGCTATTCAGGGCTCATACTAGTCCTTCTATAACCATTATGTGTTTATGCAACAATAATAAAGTGCAAAACTTAGCGTATTTGCATTCGAAAAAGAAGTGATTAAAGTCAGGCGTATCATCTCCCCCCAAACAAAATGAAGGATTGTCCTCAATCCAGTGAATTCACTTGGATCTCAAGAACTAAGGAGCTTTACGACACGTGACGACCACCGTTGTAAAGAGTAAATCCAGGGCTATCATGGTACTACACACACTCGTGAGGGGACAGGCATTGGGGGCCGCGCAGATCATCCATCAAAGTTATCTCCGAAGGTTGCGTAACCGCTTAGATCGCCGTTTTTCGGCTTGTGACCGATCAGGAGCGTCTAGTTCCCAAACCAGTTGTGCTTTCTACCGCAAAGGGCGGAGAAGTCCCTCCATTGCCTTTCTAGAGTAGTGCCAAACTCTAAATGTTAGATATGAGTTGAGACATATAAGTCGTTGGTCGGGTACTTAGTGAATTTCATTCTTTCTTTCCCCCCACCACACAGTCCGATCCAAGGTATGCTAATCCCCTGTTTTCTTTCCGTGCAGCTCCCCCTACAACCTGCTAACTCGTGATTATAGTCTATTTCACATCCACTCTCAATTATGGACGCCTCAAAAAGTCGACGACTGGACGATCTCTCAATCTCTCGCATCTTTCAAGAGATAGAGCGGGTCCACCCATTAATCAACAACATTTATCAAGTTTCTGCCTCCAAAGACAAGTCTTCACTGGAGACACATTTCTTGCACGCCGGAATCTCCGTGGTGAGTCTCCTCGCGCTTCTTTCTTTCTTTTCTTTTTGCTAACCTTGGCTGTTTATAGGCGTCTCTCCACCAATTCCACAATTACAAAGCTTTCCCTAGGGAGGCTATGGAAGTACTCGTGACACTGGCGCATTTGGCGTCTACAGTCGGATCCTCCCTTCCTGGCATCGCAGCCCTTACAAGCTACCTTCCTAACGCCAACCTGATCGAACAGTGGAAGAGAAAATACGACATCCAGGTGCGTATCTCTTTCTCTTATTTCTTTTAACGTCTTATTGACGATCTCTATTAGGTTCTGCCTTCCGGATTCCATCTTCCCTCCGGCTGGTTACTTTTAATAACAAGTACGTCCGGTAAAGACGTTCACCAAGACGACGATTTCCCGCTACTTTCCAGGCCACCGTAAATCGACTCCAGTCACACCACCAATCCCTGTGCTTACTACGCAAACTTCAGCTATGCCCGGACCACGCACCAAGCAGGTCAATTAGGGACAAGCAAAGGTCGTAGAATCATTCCACACCAGGACGATAGCGACGACAACGACAACGACGAGGACGACGAGAGGACGCCGAAAGGAGTTAACATCACCAAAAAGACGCCAGTGGCGACGAGAACGATGAACTCGAGGACGATCAGGAAAGCTCATCGGCTAATCAGCCGAGTACCTCCACCAAAAAGTCCATTTCTGCTCGTACCACTCGTTCCGCTTCGCGAGCGTTCCCGAATCAACCTGTGACCGTAAACGCTGAGCTTCGCAAACGCAAAGCTGAACGCTTGCCAACCGTAAGTTTCATCTTAGTTTTTCTTTGTTTCCTCTAGCTCACTACCCTTTAACAGTTGCCTTCGCATCATCAGACCGTTGCCGCCTCTCGTCCTATCAAGAAGGAGAAGATGGTGGCTGAGTCCAAACACAAGCCCGCCGACTCTACTGTCCGGGTCCGATCCGGTCCCAAGCCTGTAGATCCGGTCTCGTCTGTGTCGACTAAGTCGGTCACTGTTAAGGTGTGTATCCTATCTATCTTCTAAGTGATTTCACTTCCCTAATAGCTTCCTTTCTAGCGTCGTCGTTCAGATCAGGTAAGCCTTTCTCTTCCCAACACTGACGAATCTTCCGACGATTTGGGTCAGCCAAAGGTGCGTGAATTCACCTTGCTCTTTTATTTCAGTTACTAATCCGAGTGTTTTTAACCCTTTATTTAGGTTGGTCCCCGCTTCTCGCGTCAAACCTTCCATCTCTGAAGCCGATTTGGAGGATTCCTCATCCTGAAAATAAGACGACTACAGGATGGGTCTGATCACGATGTTCGACACCTTCCAAGGTAAAGTGTACTCTCCCCTATTTCGAAGCTGGGTAGCTTTACTAACTACTGTCTCTTTTAGAAGGCCAAGACTTCTCGTGATGCTCCGACCAAGGCAGAGGTATCACTATCGTGTTTCCTTCCTGTTCCTAGGTTTATTAACCTGGTCGTTTACTATGGTGTCAGCTCCTTCCACCTCCTCTGGTCCTCGTACCAAGAGTGTTAGCAAGGTGCAAGTCCAAGGCCGTCCGAGAGCGATACCATCTAAGTGATATAGGTTCATTCTCAAGTGATTTCACTTTAATAACCACCTCCTTTCTTAGAGATCGAGGACGACGACGACGACGACAAAGCAGAACCCTATCCAGCGCACCCTGTCTCAATCGACAACGTGGACTTGGAGGTTCTGGTCGAAGCCGGCAAACGTGGCGTCGGACCCCTCGTGAAGATCCTTTGATCATCGACCGTCTCAACAACATGTTGGGGCGTCGAGAACATGTCAAAACCCTCAAGAGTAAGAGAATTCACTCTCTTCGTTCTATACTTTTGTTCCTAACCCAGCATCTCCACTTAGAGCTCAACTACATGCTGAACGTCAACAGCGACGCAGACTTGTCTCTGGTCAGGTCCTGACTGCCTTGACAGCTCAACCCCTCGTAAGTGGGGTTCCTTAGTGATCTCACTTAAGTTATAGCTTCTAAATTGTTTCTTTCTTCCCACAGGACGTCCGTCAAAGCGAGAAAACACCCTGCACTCAGTGCGACAACCTCAGACAGAGGTGCAAGCCTGCAGCCGGTGCTAGCATCAAGTCGCTCCTTGTCGTCAAACCTTCGAACGATGCTCTTTCTCATACCTGGTGGTGGGGATTATATTAAAAGCAAGGTCCAAGGCTTCGGCGAGGGATTGACTAGTCCCCCATGGGTAAGTTTTACTAGTTATTCAACTTCATATTCGGTTTCTAATATCTTGTTTTATCGGTGATTTAGGTCTCCTTTTACAAGCAAACAGTATTTTGGAATCGATGCGAGAGTTCGACATGTTGAACGACCAGATTAGCAACCTACTCCGTCTTCGCGACGAGATCGAGGCGCGTCTCAAAGATCGTCAACAACTCCTTCGTGAATGTGGATCTGCCGACCCCCGCATCCTTCTCAAACACTTGTTTTGGGAAAATGACAATTTCACCGCTAGCGACTCGGAAATCCAGAAGGTCTGCGCTGCGTTTGGCTGGACGATCGACAAGCTCTGTCCTCTCACCAAAGAGGAACTGGAGTTGGTTCGTCCTTTCGGCCCCGATCCGCTTACATGCTCCATGGAAGACCTGCGTGTACTAGTCAAGAACACCACGATCGACGTTACTGGTTTGAACTCCAAGGAGTATCGTTTGGACGGTCTCGACATGTTTATGCCACCCAACTCTCGTGTCCCACAGAAGTTCGTCGAACGGATCGTCGAGAACCCGGTTAGTACACCACTGTGGTCACTTCCTCCAGTCAATCCAGTAAGTGATTTTACTTTCGTTTGTCCTCTTAGCACTAATTTAACTTCACCAACAGGCACCACACGTCGAGGACAAGGTTGTTGGCCCCTCCAAGCGGTCTGCTCTCGTCGACCACGATTCTGACCACGAGATGGACCCTCCAACTGCCGCCAGCGGTAGTAAAGGTGGTGAAATCACCGTCGAGGTCGTTCCCCCGACTCCAGAGCCTATGGTCGTCGACTCTCCTGCCGTCAAGATCGGTGCAGAGAAGACAGTCCCAACCCCATCGCATTCAAGTGGGTTGGCTGTCCCTCCTGTTGCCGATTCTTCGAACGTCAAGGCCGCCGTACCCGAAAACACCACCGCATCTACCTAATCCTTTCATCATCAAGGATGTGGTTGCGTGTTTTCTTGGTCGCTCTTGCTTGGGTCGTCGTTGGTTGACGCTTGGTAGTCGTATTTTCGCGCGGACATTTATTTTTTTTATATCTGATGCATCGAATATCGCCCTGTCCCCTACTGTCTATATCATAGAAGTAGTTGAGGACATTCTTGTATACTCACAAGCCGTAGTTTAGTTAGACACTTTACTATTCGGACTTGTATCACCAGTAATAGTACACTAGTAGATCTAGTAGTACTAAAAATGTATAACATGTTTCCCAGTCTCATTGAGACTGTTTCTTATCTCTGTGTGATCCCTTAGAGACTAATGTGAGGTCTACGCAATAATCAAATAAGCTGAGTTCGGCCGAAACGCGTAGTCAGGGGCTATTGCCAATTTAGGCGCGCGCGGAAGTAGTTTTGGTTTACCACTTTGTTCCTTGCGTTTTATCCCTTGTCCGGTGTATCAGGCTCATAGATTATGCTGTTCCACACGTCTCCAAGCTTTTCTGTTATCCAATTTTAGCTCAAACGACAAATCTCGGCGTGAAAATCGCGAAATTTTTGCTTGAACCGCGTGATAGCATCCTTTCTCCCCCCAAGCAAAATGAAAGTCAACTTCCCAGTTGACCCGCTCGAACGGAACGGTGTTATCACCTTCTAATCTATGTCGTAAAGTTCTAGAAGTCCAACTTGGCAAGAAAATTTTCGACAAGTCCATCCATACCCTGCGCCATCAGCCACAGCGTATAAAAGCTTGCTCAATAATTCGTCTTTCACCAAGTCTCTACTTCTATCACCTCTGTTCTAAGTCTTTTTACTACCAATGGCACCAAAAACCACTCTCAGCTCTTGGCCTGAACGCGACACTTGGGTGCACAACACCAAAGACGTCTATGAGTACGCTCAGAAGTCTATGGCCAACAACCCTCCTGCTGTTCGTAATGCAATCTCTTTGCAGCTTGCCGAGCATCTGGTAAGTGATTTCACCATGGCAATAAGTGTATTCACTTTGCTAACGAAGGTTTACAGCGTCCCAAGCTTGTCTGCAAGATCGTTGCACTCGACAATGAAGCTCACAAGTTGTTCACCGACTGTGTGCAGCTTATTCACGCCTTTGTCAACGGCGGGGCTAGGACCCCTCCTGCTCTCGATGCTCTTGATAGCTTCGTCGCCGAGATGGAAGTTATCCGATCCCAGGAGCAGGCTGCTAAAGCTCGTGAGTGTAAACACCTCAATTACTGGTTTATTTACTGATCATTGTACTAGGTGAGAAAAAGCGACGCATTCGCTCTGCTCCAGAGGTTCCTTCCGATGATGAGGATGACGTCCAAATCGTCAACAAGGTTCCTGACGAAGATACAGAGGTATGTTCACTTCCTTCACTATAGTTCACATCATATCTCAAGTTATCTCACTTCTAGATGGCTGAACCCAAAGGCCTAAAAGACTCTGTCCACGCTCCCAAGGCGTCTGAAGCCTCTAAATTGCGTTTCAAGAAGAACTCCGATGTAAGCTCAGTGTTTTCACCATCCATTCATCATTTCTAAGATATCTCCACTTGATAGAAGGACAAGGAGAAGGAGAAGGAGAAAGAGAAGGACTCTCCCAAGGACAAGGAAAAGTCCAAGTCGAGTTCCAAGCTCGCTCGCGTAAGTCTCCAAGTGTTATCACTTCGTATTCAAGTGATTTAACCGTTCCCAGGCTATGTCTCCTGCCGTCGAAGGCAAAAGTAACCCTCCTAGTGCTAAACGCGCTCGTTTCGAAAGGTCTACCGTCGATCTTCGTGAGGAAACCGCTGGTAAGCAGTTAATTAACTTTATTAAAGTCGTTTTAGTGGTTAACGTCTCCCATCTTTAGAAGAAGCCGCTCTACGCGCTGCCGGTTACACTTCTGTACTGAAGCAGACCGTCATGATCCCCTTTCTTCAACTGGAAACTCTCCAGCCCGATGCGTTGTTGTCTATTGCCAACTACCTTCGTGCTGAGGTCGCTACCTTGGAGCACAACATCCAATACATGTTGGGACAGTACAAGTTGGCCTACTCAAAGCTTGAGGAAGCTAACCGTGTGCGTCTCGCCAAATTGGGTTTGGAAAATACTCCAATGGCAGAGGACCAGCCTGCTGATTCTACTACAGCGGCTCCAGTTGCAGGTTCATCTTCTTCTACTTGAATGGTTCCTTGACGCTCTAGGTACGATGGATCGAATCATTGATCATCTCAAAGTCCAATGGGCTAAGAGACTTCAATTGCTTCGGACTCGCAAAGGTACCAAGGAGGAAAAGGACCGTCGTTTATCCACTTCCAAAAAGATTATTCTTATCGTCATCCGTCAAAATATCTCTTCAACGGGTGTCTGTGCTTTATTTCAACTCCTTTTAGCGTTTAGTAACGCCAGAGTCACTCGTTTATAACTTTTATAGGTTTATTTACTTCGCCTCATGTAACTCAGTCGCTCGTTTACAATCCAAGTTGCATGTCATGTGTGTTTTCACTTTTACAATGGTCCCAATCGAAGTTTCGTCTTAGCAAGGCAAGTGAATTCACTTCCTGACTTAGCAGAATCCCAGCATATATGCTTCTAGTAGCTGTATGCGCTTGCTCTTTCGAACTCGATCTGTTTCATCGTCGGTATCCGGTGTATTCACCCCTTCGTCATCTTCCTCTTCATCACTAGACTCTTCTTCATCGACTAGATCATGACCAGGTTTTGGAATCTTCATCTTAGGTACTTTGCTAAAGATGTAATCTTCACCCTTATAGGTATGTTCACTATCCACATCGTCCAGCAGCTTCTGCAATTGCTCCTGCGATATGTCAATGATCTCTTTGATCTTTTCAGCCGGTATGAGGGGTTCATATCTAGCAACAAACGGTAGTACACGAAAAGCGCCTACTTTCTCTTTCTTCACCGCACCATTAAGGTCAGCTAAGATGTAGGATCCACCCTTTGTACGTCTGATTACTATCATTGGGCCAATGTATCTAGGATACATCTTCCGGTCGAGGTCACTCTCTATTCCGGAATTACGCATGAGGACTAACTGTCCAGGTTTAAAGTCATATTCCTTTATACGGTTCTTATGTTCTCGTTCAAATTTACGTAGATTGTCTTGTTTTATCTTGTCAACACGTCCGATTGTGGCCTGTACATGCGAGCGGTGTTTGGCCAGTGCTTTAGCCCTATAGCCAACTAACTCAGCATGGGATAACACCTTATCAGGGCAATGAACTAACCACGTCGACTCCACGATATCCAAAGGTAAGATCGGTTCTGCACCCGTTACCAGGAAGTACGGTGAACAGCCTAATCCCCTTCTTATAGTAGCACGATCAGCCCAGAGGACTGGTTTCAAAAACCAATACCATTTCTTCAGGTCACCTCCCGTAGCTTTTACTAAGGCTTGTCGAACGTCAAAGTGTGGGCGCTCAATCTTTCCATTAGCCTGGGAATTATATGGTGATATCCGAATGCCTCTGATGCCATATTTGTCGTATAACCACTGCAATACCGCTTCCATTTGTGGCGCGTTATCACTCACTATCTCTTCTGGTGGTCCCCATCTGCATATGATATCTTCGAACAGCCATTCAGCAATAGAACTAGCTTTCTCATTTCGCAGTGCTCGGGCTTCCGGCCAGTTAGATAGTGCACATCGTCCATGTATAACATTCTTACAGCCGTTACTAGCTGGTGATATCTTCATGACATCTATATGAACCTTCTGGAATAGTGAAGGGGTGTAAGTACGTGAAGGAGGTGCCTTTATTAATTTAAGCTGCCTTTCCTGACACGTTTTACACGACCTTACAAACCAGGTAACATCATTTTCCATTTCTGGCCACCAAAATCGCTTCTTCAAGAGTTTCTCTGTGGCGTATATACCTTTATGACCTAAGTAGTCATGTGCGGCAGACATCATCCACATACGCTTCTCTTTGAATACCACTAATTTGTGTTGGCCTTCTGTTTCTTCATTTCGTCTATACAGCCTTCCTTCATCATCAACGAAGAAATGTCGCGACTGCGTCTCCAAGAATTTCCTATAGTCCGATCGCAGATCCTGGTGCCTACGCCACTCTGGATCAGCTAAGTAACTAGTGATATCACTTAATGCATTATCCAACTTTCGTCCTAGCATGGTTCTATGGGATTCGATGTACGGATTCGCCTTTTTCCAGTCTTTCGTCAACGGTGGTGGGAACACTTGGTACTGAGCAAAGCAATCTGCCTTCTGTACACCTGCTTTCATCTGAGCAAGTTCACTCACTAGTGTTTCCACCCAAGTTTCTCGTCTAGCATCATCCAGTTCTTCCTGGAAGTCATCTACACATGTCGCACGCTCAAGGAAATAGCCGCCACGAGAATCAATCTGATCCTTGAAGTCTTCAAACTCGAGAGGAGGTTCAATCACTCCTTCCCCCATTCTAAACTTCACAGGTTCACCATCATCTTCGTCAGCATAGTCATCCTCATCCACAGGAGGTCTTTCCGTAGTAGCACCACCCTTTGGAGGTCTGGATAACCCATCTGGTCCATGAGTTGCTCCTTTAACGTGTACCAACTCAAAATGATACTTGCGTACTGCCTCAATCCACCTATTAATGGTAGCATTAGGTCCAGCACTAGGGTTGTCTAACATCCCTTTGATATAACTTGCATCCGTTTCGACCGTTAAGTCTCTACATCCGTAGGTGTAATAGTACGTTGCTTCGAGCGCCATCTTTAGTCCATATAGCTCTCGTTTAGGTTGTGAAAATCTAGCTTCGCGCTCGTTCAAACCTATGGATCCAAACAGATTAAAGAACTTCCTTTTAGGATTATCTTCATCTACCTGGTATAGGTAGAAGCCCACTGCTTGCCACGACGTATCCACTGCTAAGTACAAGGATTTGTTATAGTCGATGGTTTTCAAGCATGGTGCCGTCCTCACCGCTTCTTGCAGTTCACGTACAGCTTGCTTCTCTAGATCTCCCATCCTAAATATAGCATTCGCACCTGACACCTTGTTCAAAGGCCTGGTAATACTGGCATAATCACGTATATATATGCGCATCTGCACAGCAGTTCCCAGCAGCGATTTCACATCACTTTTGCTTTCAAACGATTCAGGATCCCAGTCCAATACGACCTTAGCGAATTTCTCATTCACTTTGTGACCGTAAGGACCCACTTTGAAGCCCAATACTACGCCTTCGCGCAGTATCACAAACGCTTTCGGACCCGAGAAGGTACCTCCCGCATACTTCAGTCTTTGACACAGACGATTTACGTTGTTGAGATGTTCCCATACAAAGCGTCTAATTCCAGGATTCTCCGGAATACACTCAAATGAACCATCTTCTAACTTGTACTCATCTGCCGGTCCTCTCACCGAAACATCATCGACGTAAGGCACGGTAATTTCAGGTATTTCATCTCGGAAGATATAGCATACATCATCATGAAATATGGGAACAGAGTTTGTCCATCCCATAGGTAATTTCACTAGTCTATGCGGACCAAACGGAGTTTGGAACGTTGTCAAATCTCTTGATTCAGGATCTATTTCCCTTTCATCGTAACCAACCCAGATATCCAATAGTCCTATACAAGCTCTACCAGCAAAATTACTAGCAACTTCAGCCGTAGCTGGAGGTATACCAGAATACTGTATAGTCACCTTATTTAGTGGTTCAAGACTATGGACGATCCGAAGGCTCTTGCCATCTTTCTTTATGACAGTAAACCATTTCGATCGGTAGGACGAACTAGAAGGTTCGTAAACCCCTGCATTGATTTTATCTTTAATGATACGACACACTTCATTTCTAATGCCTGGTGGTAAAGGTATGTCTTTTTCCACCCAAGGGACGTGTGGTAGTACTGGGAACTTTACTGGTGGGAAGAAGTCCGTACGGAAATTTCCTCCTTCACTAGCGTCCCACGCAAATGCCATCTCTTGTCCCTTCATCATAGCGTGTATAAGCTTTATTTCTTCCGGCCATATCTGACCTGTTTCTAAGTTGTTCTCGATAATTTCACTACGTTCTTTGGTGTAGCGTTCACCAGGAATAAATTCCGGTGGATTGGTAGGTAGTACTGGCATTCCTTCTAACGGATCACCGGTAATATGACGTTTAACATGGAATTCCTCCGGTAAAGTAGCTTTGACAGGTCGCACTTTCTTTGCCACCGGCTTATATTTGCCGAAAACATCGTACACATCCTCAATAGCTTCAGTCCGACTTTGTCCAAGGTCATATAGCTTCACAGTTGGTATCTGATCATTCACTTCGTAAAGGTATTCACTGCACACACTCCGTCCGGAGCTCCTGGCATGATCCTCGAGTAGTAAATTAACCTGATCTACCATTACTTTGAAGTCTCTACCCTCCAATCGAGTGAGATTACTTTCTAAGAGGTGTTCTAACCTCTGTTCTAGGTGCTCTTGCACTTCAGGGGTCTTTCTCGCCACCTGAGTATATATTTCAGCCAATTTATCTTTTCTAAATTTTCCATTTTCTGCAACCAAGTACGATTCTACGGTGATTTCACCCCTTTCATCAGCTACAATCTCCAATGCAACCTCTCCCTGATCTTCTAACAGTTCATTGAGGTAGTCTGAAAATTTGTGTCCGCTTGCGCATTATCCGAGGAATCGTTTTGACTAACGGGAGGACGTTCACTAGGTGTTAAACCTCCAGTTTCATCCTTTTCCATCCGAACACCTCTACCTCTCGGATACGTTCCCATCTGAATCTTATGTCCCGTGTTAGGGCAGGTTAAGGTAAGCTCCAGGCTTCCATCCCTAGCTCCTTTAGTTTCCATACACGTTAAAGACTCAAAGGGCCTTCCAATCAATAGTTGATAAGGTGCCTTTTCTACTACATGCAACTGCGCACGGAATTGTAGATCACCAATTTCCATGAGTACATTCCTAGCTAGTCCAAGGGTTCGATTTAGACTGCCATTCGCACTTTGCATATGCAATACAGTAGACGGATCCCATTCAATCCCTCTTCCAACAGCTTGTCTCTTGTCGATGCACAAGATCATAGACCCCATATCCAATATTCCTTCAATCGGATCTGGATGGCCATTTAACCTTGGAAATATGCATCTAAGATCTTCGGACGGTGCAGCTACCAAGATGATCTTTTTCCCTTCCGAGTCGGTCTCATTGAGGTAAGATTCGATGATGTCCCGATGTACTATGGTCCCAGCGGGCATTCCATCTGTCTCCGTCTCAAGGATATCAAAGAACGTCTCGAAAGTCTCATCTGGAGAGCACAATTCTGATGCGTTCACCACGAAGTCACTGCTATCAAGATCTTGCAGTACTTCCGTTGTCATAGTAAACACTTGGGTCTGGGGTAACTCAGCATAGAACGACGAGATAGGCTTTTTATTTACGTTCCTGAACCTGCATTTACGAGCCAACAATTTACGGACTGATGGAGCTAGTGTTAACAGCTCCCCCAAAGGTATAGTAGCTCCAGTAGATAGGTATCTTTCCAATACAGCCGCTTCCAAGCTCGGAATAGTGGTCTCCTCGCTTTTTGAAGTGATTTTACTTTGGCCAATGGATTTTATTACTGCGCCACGCTTGACTTCGGGTTTTGCCGACTCTGCCACTTGATCCTGACGATGTGCCATCCCCTTCTCCACTACATGTTCCTTAGGGATAGGTGGACGGTCTAGTGGTTCCACATCATCAAATGGTCTGTCATGCTCTAGTTCATCGAAGCGAACGGTTTTATTAGCCGTCTCTCTATTCTTGCCAGTCGTACTGGTTCTCTCGTCATTTTTATTCTTTTGGCTTTGATTTTTATGGGTGTTTTCACCCTCTATAGTAGGATCTTTATATCTAGCTTTCTCGGCTCTACTCAACGTCGGTAGTTCTATCTGTGGTATGGACCTTTTAGGTTTGTTACCCTCAGGGGCCTTTGCATTCGTCGATCTGGTCTGATTGACGAGCCCCATCACTGGGCTTTCTAGTTTTTTGACTCATCCGCAGATCTAGTGACATATTGATCTATCACCAGATTAGCAAACGACTTCAAATCCAATTCACTAGTAAAACTCCTAGCATTGCTGCCACTAAGCTCTCGATAGTATTCCTCTATAGGATCATCATCGCTCTGGAACATAAAACTATCGGCATTCCTATCCCAGCCTTTAGCTTTAATGTATTCATTTACAGAGTCTTTGTATGTCTGATTAGGTCCAGGTTCGGGGAATCTGCTACCATCTTTCATCATCATGGTTCGAGCAGACTGGTTCCACGCGATTAAACCTTTGTCCATCAAACGTTTTTGGTGTGGACAGTCCCTTACTCTATGCGAAGGGTCTTTGCAGAAGAAACAAGCGCTACCATCATTGCTTCTGGTATTAAAGCCGTTGTTTGAAGTACGATTACCCATTGGTGGGTTGCTAGACCTAGTATTGGTCTGTAACGCCGATGCTAGCCTCGTAGGTAGGTCATCCAAGGTTTTCTTAAGTGAAATCACTTCTCCACTCAAGGTCTTGATCGAATCCATACCAGTACGCAACGATTGGATCTCTTGATCCTGCGCACGCAACTTGGCTGTATGCGCATCTACTGACGCAGCAACTCCCATCTGATGCAACTCTTCTTCTTCACGACGTCGGTCATACAACTCAACAGTCGCTGGCTCTTCCTTGATCTCAGCTTCGTTTGACTTCTTTTTGGTAGACGGACTAACCGTATGAGGAAATCCAGGTGATTTTACTTGTGATGCAGATGGTTTACTCTTGTACATGTCTTTTAGCAATGGATCAGCCAATGAAAGCTCGTTCATTTTCATGTACACGCTTCCATCACCAGCTGCCATCAAGACTTCCATCTCTTGCATTACAACTTTCAAATCCCAAGGATCGTCAAAGCGGCGTTGCTCTCTTCTAGGCTTGCCTCTATTTTTCTTTGCCTCTTCACGGGTGATTTCACCCATTACTTGGTTAATTCGCTCTCGCCAATAGTCACTCAAGCCACTCAAGTACCATTGTACAGCATTATGATTGTTCAAGACAGCAGGCTCTTTCATGAGCTTGTCTATTTCGTACTTGAACGCTCTATGATAGGCTTTCAATTTCTCTACATCCCAATCAAGTAATTGTCTATATTTCTGTACGACCTTCTTTAGCTTGCTCATGGAACCTTCGTCCATGTTTGCAGCTTCCGGAAAATCTTCGTACATCATCTCGACAAACCTTTTATAGGAGTGTCCCAACACCTCAGGTCTACGTGCTATCTGCCTTCGATAGTCCCTCTTGCATTTATACACTGCCAGATAAATCTTCGCCGTCTCTTCCGTGACATTAGCTGCTCCGAACGCAGTTTCAAGGTCTTCCAACCAGTCCAACAACATGCCAGGATCCGAATCATCGAATTCTTTCACGTCCTTGAATATCTTAACAGTCTGGTTGTTACGGATTTGACTAGCCGCTTCCTCTGATAGCGTCTGCCAGGACTCTCTAAGTGTAAACACTGGTTGTACCATATCGTTGGTATTTATTGGGGGTAATATAGGTTCGTGTTCTGATTCAATATCAGTGAGTGGAGATAATTCTCGCTCTTTGGGTTCTGTCGGCGTAGTACGTCCGTCAGATAAGTGATCTAACTCCAAAGGATCTGGAGTAGAGGTGGAATTCGCAGGTAAGATAGGTTCGACACTAGTTCTTGGACTGGTAGGTCTAGTAACTAATGGTTCCGGAGATGGATCTCTGAAACGTAACGCTCTTCCAAACGAAAATCCGGGTGTATATGCGCTTTGTCTACTTCCAAGTCTACTTGACGACGCGGAAGGTGACGAGTCTAGGATCGGAAAACCTTTCCTATCGAAACGATTGGTGCTAATAGGTTGAGAACCTGTAGCTTTTGATTGTCGTCGGGTAAGTAACCTCGACTGAGTGCGTGTAGTAGTAGATTCACTCGCTTCAGGTGATGCAGTGGGAAAAGCACGTTTGGGGGGGGGGTTGGTACTTGAAACGCTTCGTCTACTTGACGCTTTTACCGCGACTAAATTTTGATTCACTAGCCGTGGGTTGACAAGAACTGCTTTGACTCGCTTCCTATCGGTAAATTGGGTAGTGTACCTCGTCAAGGTCCACTTATAAAAGATGGATAGATGTAAATTCTTCAAGCTAAGGCTTGTAGAAGGATAATTCCTCTCGATTGAGTCAAGTAAATACTCTAGAACCACCCCTCGCGGTGGGCTCCAGATAATACCACTTAGTTTCGGTGAAATCACCTAATACTATGACTGCTCTCAGTGTACAAAAAGCACTCTACTGTGCGTAGTTGTGCAAGTGTGGGTTCGGCGTGATCAGAGTTGCCGCGCTTAGAGATATTTACTCAAGCTTGGCTCAAGAGGGTAAAATCACTTCTATTCGTCGAAGTTCTAGGAAAGTACACCTGTATAGATGCGTAATAGGGTCGTCCTTGCTTCTATAAGCTAGGAAATAAGGCGCCAAGGGCTATATGAAGCTGATCTTGGTTCGATCGAACTGCCTCGAGTGATCTGACTCTCTCTAAGGTAAAACTACAGCACAACTGCCGGAAAACAGCCACCAAAACTGTCTTCTATAAAGCACGCAAGCAAGGAAGCTCACCACCAAAAACCGAGGCCTTCTCTACGATGCTAAAGTGTAACCCAACTGGTTAAAACACTTCCAGAACGCCAGGCCGCCCCCGGCGGGATTGGGTGGGGGGGGGGGGGGGGTGGGGGGGGGGGGGGGGGGGGTGGGGGGGGGGGGGGGGGGGGGGGGGGGGGGGGGGGGGGGGGGGGGGGGGTCCCCCCCCCCCCCCCCCACAAAGGGGGGGGGGGGGGGGGGGGGGGGGGGGGGGGGGGGGGGCGGGGGGGGGGGGGGGGGGGGGGGGGGCGAACTGGGGGGGGGGGGCGGGAGTATAAAAGTTTCACTAATAGGAGAAGTGTAGAGCAATACACAAAGCCAACAACTTGGTCTTTTATCGCGACCTCACTCAATTCTTGTCTGCAGTAAGATCTCACTAGTCTTCTCAATAAGGCTAGGGCCTGACTTGGGTAGAGTTCTGATCGGACAATAGCAATCTATTCGTACGATAACCACATACAACGCGTAACGTGCAAGTGGGGGCAGAATCCTCTGCGGTCCCCGTACATTTGGTGGTCCTTTTTATACTGTCCAAGGTGAATAAACTGAATAATAGGTAATCTGAGTCGGAATAACTGCGGAACGAGACGGAAAGAGATGAAACAGAGTCGGGAGAGAGATACAACGAGAAAATATACATATCAGGGAAATCTAAGGTCACAACGTCCATATATGCGCAAATAGCGTGACAAGCGAGTAGTAACACTCTGTTTTAAGGTACAGGAGTTGAATCCTGGCCGACGGTTAGGCGTTTAGCCTTTATAAAATTTTCTTTTCCATGCGCCAAGCGCTTTTCCACCAATCGGAGGCCTGGCAGGGTCCTCCCGAGCTCCTCATCGCTCAACACCGTTCCTCCACATAACGCCGCCTCTAAATTTTCTTATCCACTCCCCCCCCCCCATGTGGACGTGTTCCAATAAGGTATATCAGAGGGAATCCGCTTCCGCCACCGGACAACGGTTTGTTTGAACAGCTTTGCCTCCGCTCCGATCAATAGGTTCCACTTCGGCGACAGGTCTCTAGACCCTTGCCGTATCCGGCATCGGTGATTTCCGATCAGTTTCCCCCTCTGCCATCAGTCCCGAGTGATGCCCCGAGCCAGTATAACTCTTCTGGGTGTATGAAGGGGTAAATTAACTTGTAAGAATCCCTTTGGTGCGTCCGGTAGGTGATCTAGGTGTAGTCCGTAGTGAATTCACTTAAGGACCTTCTCCCTACAGTTTTCAGGAGGTGATTGTACTTCGACAACCACTGGTAGAAGTAAAAGTGGTGGCCAGATACCCATGTGGGGCGTACCATGTACCAGGATCCACTAATATAACCACCTAAAACACCTTCCGTCCGATGACTAGCTATTCAGGGCTCATACTAGTCCTTCTATAACCATTATGTGTTTATGCAACAATAATAAAGTGCAAAACTAGCGTATTTGCGTTCGAAAAAGAAGTGATTAAAGTCAGGCGTATCAGCGGGTGTTGCTGTAACACAGAATGTGACTCCTTGAAGGGACCGACTTCGACACGAGCTCTTCGGCCACCCCGAAATGATTTCCTCCTTCCTTGCCATACCTTACGATAAAACAACTCCGCATTGACAACAGCTCCAACACGCTTGAATTCCCCGACACCTCGACTTTTACCCCAACTCCCATTCACTGGTTACCGCGACGCTTCCTTGCGCTGCAGCTGTATCCGTCTACCGTTTGACGAACACCTATCCTTCCACACCCATCCTTTCTAATACCTCCAATCTGACTTTTCCAGCCCACTTCGCTGTACCTGTAGTCCGTCCCGTTGAGAGGTACCAGCGCTTGAAAATAGTTTAGGAGATACCAAAGAGTCAGAAGCACTTGCATCAAGGGACCATAGAAGTTCTTGCCATTGAGGTGTCATTTCTTTTATGTTTATCATATTACTGGTTTTATCTTGGTTGCGTTGTGCCTTTCCACTAGGTTTAATGATATCCTCACAGTAGAAATGTTGTAGTGGCTGACCATGCTCTTCTGCATATCGAACACTTCCTAGCCGATTAATCTCATCCTTCTGGACATTCCATGCAGTAATAATCACTATGTCTCTAAATTCAAGTGTGCTTATTGAAGTGCTACCCTGTAAGTTTGATGATACTCTTGAGTTGAGAAAGGCTATGTCATCTTGGGTACAACTTTTATAGCGCATGTTTTCTAAAGCTTTCCGAAGCCTAGCATCATCCTCAGACTGATTACGTTGGCGCATGTTCTGACGTAGTATAACCACAGTTGTAACATGGTGCCACAACGATTTGCCAATTGCTTCTTCTTGTTGCTTAGTTGTGCTTCTGAGTGCACCTATATTTCTTCCATATAACGATATACTCTCACCACCCATGGGAGGTGGAAGTTGTGCAAAATCACCTGCAAATATAATATTTAGCCCTCCAAACTCTGTGTCAGGTTTTAGTAGACAGAGACAGAGCTGACGGCTAATACGATATAGCTCTCTAGCTGAAACCATTGATATTTCATCAAAGAAGATATATTGAACACCTATCAGCCTCTCCCAGATTGCAGGAAGATTGTCACCTGTGGTGTAATCGTTGATCCCAAAGGCAGAATGATAAGTGGAGCCTCCAAGAAGTGCAGCTGCACTACCAGTAGGGGCTACAACAAGCAACTTATATGATTCCTTTCTTATACGAAAGAAGTGTATTAAAGCACGCAACACTGTTGACTTGCCAGTTCCACCCATGCCACCAATATACATCTTTAATTGGTCAGTGTCAGCAGAAGATGCATGTTGTGCTATAATACGGAAAGCTCTTTCCTGTTCTTCATTAAGCGTGAACTGTTGAAGAGTTTCTGTAATATAGTGACCGTCATTCTGAGCTCCGAAACTTTTCTCCAGATAGGATTTGTCCACTACTTGGACATCAGTTAATTTTGGAGGTTGCTGTTTCCTGTTACGAAATGCAACAAAACTAGCTCTAACAGATGCAGGAACAGCACTAGCACGGGATTCAATTATCTCTTTCCGATGCTCCATGAGGATAGTTTTCCAGTGATCTCAGGTGTTCAATACAATTGGAGAATAACTTTCGACATTAGAAGTGGGCCTTACAGGCAATGCTTTAGTCCAGTTGCTGTTGCTCAGGGTGCGCTGGATTTCCAGCTTCTGGATCAATCGTTGCTTGTGACTTTTGCTAAAATCAGCCAGCTGTGCAACTCCTTCAAAGTCATTCTGATATGGAAAGCAGGACTCTTCAGTTGTTTGAACAGCATCAGGGAAAGAATTCAAGATATCATCATAGTCTTCTTCAACACAGTCGATTAACGGATCCCAGCTACTATGAAGTCCATTATCCTTTCTCATTTGTGCATGATAGTCATCACGGGCGTCAAGACATTCATATCTTATCATGAAATTATCCATAAGCTTTCTTTGTCGCTGTGAGAAGGCATAGCTGTTAAAGGAGTCTTCCCAAGTGTTGTAACCTTCTTTAAGACTTTTACCGTTCCTCCATGGTTTGAATAACGTAAGCATCACTTTACAATAGTATTCTCTATCTCCAATATCACGACGGGGCAAATTTGCACCCAAAAAGTTCACAACAAGATTGTCCGAGTCTTTCTGTATTTTAGCAACATGAGTATCAGATAGTTCATGGTTTGGATGATAGTAAAAGTGGTTCAAAGGCAATTTACCTGCTTTATTCAACTGGTCAGATGCTTGCTTATCTTTGATACCATTTTCTTCCCCAGCACCTATTTCACCATCTTGACCGGCTGCCACTTTTACACTGCGTTTCTTTGCTGACTTCAATGTAACTCTGTGTGACATCCGAACCCAGTCGTACAACACAATATTGCTACATTCAATAGGCCTATCAGCATAGTCCATAACAGGTGACAGTCCTATGATACGATGACCACGCTTCACTAAAGCTACTCGCTCTTTAACACTATCCTCAGATTTACAGGCATCCTCTTTTATAGAGGGCAGGTCACTAGCACAGTCACTTTCAACACGAGCCACATATTGCTGCCAATAAAACGAGATAAATCGATGATCAGTATAATGATCTGGAAAGTCCAGTAGATATGAGCATATCAGTGGAGCTCCAAATTCCATTTTCGTGGTCAGAAGATTGACAATCTTAGTAAGGAGTTTCCTAGCTTTCTCTGCACTGCTTTCAGACCCTGTAATAACAGAACCATGCTTCGAATACACAGACAGTATAGCATCAAACACCACATGAGTCTTTAGTGATGATTTGGTAATATAGTCCGTAACATAAAGCACCACCGATTTAATTGCAGTACCTGAACCCAGAAATGTGACGTCTGTATTGCTTCGCATTAGATAGGTTAGAGGATATGAGAAGGTGTTAAACCAAGGTTCATCTTTACGCATGGTTATTGCTCCACTTTCATGGTCTATCGAAGTACGTGGATGAGTTGGTCTTGGAAATCTAGCTCGACACTTACCCCATTTATTATCTCGACAACCTTTATAGACATGATGCTTCTTCAACGTTCCGTCCTTTTTGTAGTTTGAGTCACATTCATGCCATTGTGTCTTAAGAATGATATCATTTACATCAAACACATAATGCTTGTACCAGTCAAGATAAGCTTCACAATCACTACACTCTAGATTAGAACAGTCATATTGGTGACGAGCACATTGTTTTGGGGGACATACAGGTAGTGCCTGAGTAGGGTTGACATAGTTTTCTCCTTTCTTTGCTATTTCGACATCTCTGGCTACCTGTTCAAGTGTATTGTCCAAAAACTGCCCAGCAAAAACACTGTCAATATATTTAATTACACTTTCCTCAAAGCCTTCAATTCTTGCTTTAAGCTTGTCCCGCATTTGCTGTGGACTAAGTGCACCCTTAATCCAGAGAAGCAGGTGGAGATGTAGAGTAAGGCGCCCTTGCTGCTCAACAACACCATAATGTGCATCATGTTCGCCATATAAACCTTGATGGTAAGTATTGTGTCCAAGAACCTCAGTGATAAATATGTCAACCATGTGGTTAAAAAACCTAGCAGATGCTACAGGATTACTACATATCAGCCTCAGTCTCAGAGCATGATCCATTACTTTAGATGAAAATTCAACTTGTTTTCCAGCAAAATAAACACATAAGGGGTTTTTACTATCAGATGGTGAAATTGTGATGTACCATGAAGGAGCTCCTTTGTGTGCAATTAGGGACCATACTTCATGACGCATAAACTTCTTTGTAGTTGCAGATCCATTGACTTTGCTCGCAACTCTATCAATATCATTAAGGACTTTAAAACACTCAACTTCCTGGTCACCCTGTGGGACTACCTTTTCACCACCAGCCATTCGTTCTGCAATATCCTGTAGAACTGAAGTATTGAGAGATACAATTCTGTTAGCAACAGCATCAAACGATTGCTTATCAGCTAGAAGCCAACCTGCAGATGTGGCTGCTTTAACTTGTTCGTGACTAAAAGCAACTATAGGGAAATTTTCATCAGTCTGGAAGCGTTTATCATAATACATGAGCAAATACTTTTTATGAGCTGACTCTGAAAGATGACATGTACCTATACCGCCGTATCCATAAGGAAACAGCCATGGAAACATTTTGGGATAAAGTGCTGGATTTTTCCAAATGGACTCACCTTCTTGCTTATGACCAATAGCAAGTACCTTACCACCCCGATTAAAGTAGCTTGCAGCAATACCCTTTATCTCATCTTTTGTGTAGCCTGGAAGATCATCTCCCAATATTCCATGTACAGTAAATGAACAGTGCCCACTCTCAGTGCCATCTTCCACTTCGTTGTCATCAGGGGACATTGATTCAACAATTTTGTTGTTGTCAGCTTCCCTCCATATAACGGAACATGGTGGAAGCTTTTCATCGTACTGTGAAAGGTGGTCTTCTGAAAGTTTCACATCGGAGTAATCTCGATGGTTAAGTATAAGCCACGTCAGGGCTTCTTTAACCACACTTCGCCGAACAAGTAGTGGAGTACGTGTAAAGTCATCTGCTGAGGGCTTATTTGGACCAGTGAACAAAACAGCAAGAACTTCATCAATATCCTCTCTGGGCGGAGGAAGTATATCATATACCTTGGGAATGGGTGCCTCAAAAGCCATTGCATTAGCCTTCATTTTCTTGCCTCCAGTTGCAATACGAATAAAACAGGAAGTATGTCTAACCCGAGCAATAAGCAGTTTCTCAACGTATGAGAGGTATTTAAGTTGAGCTGGCACTTCACCTATCCAGAATCCATTTGCAAGAGCTAGCTTGGGCATGTTTCCATTCACCAAAGCTTTTTGACACGTAGAGCACACAGAGTTGCAATCCTTGGCACAAATTGGGTTTGACAGATGCGTGATGGGGTCAGTGGAAGCCATTCTTTGTTTCCGGGTACCTTCACTCTTTTCTAGCAAACGCATATAACCTTGGATATGACGTATGGGTGTCATGTCAGTTTTTCGAGTCAGTTGAGCGCACACTGCACAGCCTTCTTCCTCAAAGGAAGCTGGACTTAGCTTCGAGCAGGCATTGGATATAATGGGATGGATCAAGCCCTGGCTAGCTTGTGCAGGCGGATACGTGACAAGTTCCTCCTCGTCAGGTAAGAGTAACTGTTTAAGTACTTCTTCTGTATCAGGAGGCTGCTGTTGCTCAATTGTTTTTTTCCGATTACGCCTTAGTATCTGAGTGACTCGCTTTCTCTGTCTTGGCGGTGGTTTTACTTTGATTACACTGACCATCTGACTACACAAACCACAGCAATGCGTACTGAAGTAGAGTTCCACGGCATCTTTATTCATCAAGGAGTGGTTACGGGCACTGTGCAACTTGGCTATCGCTCTTCCCTTGTCACGAGTTAAGAACGGCATAAGAGGTAAAACGGAGCCCGATACAACGATACAGTCAGGCTCGTTGGCCAGAAGCTGCGCAGTGTCCTCGATAGGCAAGTGGGTTAAAAACGTGTGCGTAGATCCTGGAACAGACGGCTTATCATTCACTTGGGGGACGACAATACCTTCAAGAAGGTTCCACGGAATAACTGCTTTCCTTCCTCCTCCAAAGAGCTCACACGTCTTGATGGAATACACGTTTCCAGCGCCACTACACGAGTTTTCTAAGCACGAGGAATGTGCTTCCTTGGTCGAAGGCGGTTTGTGAAACTGGTTGATGTTCAAAAGGAGATGCTCACGACTGCAGCATCTACTGACCCCCTTAAGTCCAAGGAGGCAGGCGGTAGTAGCATACCTAAACAGTGGCACTAAGATACTGTTCGGCTTATCCAGAGGTAGACATAAAGTAGTCACCGCATGTTGAAAGCACGCTCTACTCATTAGATTGCGGATAAGCATCAGCCCGCACAGCCGAACTCTGAAAACCATAGCGTTATGAGCGGCAGTGGCTAAAAGAAAAAGAAAGGCCATGTGTGTGATCGTATCTGTAAGGCGACGGAGAGAACACGACTTGCGCGCGTCGAGCTTCGATTGCCCACTTCCACAGACCGGAAGGAGGACATGAGCGACATGTCGGCACGTTTCGGCGTTCAAATGAGTTGTGATAGCTTGCATAATGATGGGGTGTCCACTACGAAGAGACGGGTGAAGGGGGACATGCAAGGAAACAAATGACAAGGATAGAAGATCCATATATTGATTAATAGAATGCGAAGCTCGTTGAGAATAATGCATACGGCTGGTGCCGTTACGGATATCTAATACTCGAAAATCGATCCGCCGTACATTCCCCAGGGAACGCGGCTGGTTGATGCTATGCTTGAGCTGCATATCATGGGTGCCATCCTTGCAGTCGGACGTGCCTACTAGGTGTGCGGCGCAGGTTTGACTGTGGTGTCAGGAGCAGAACAGAAATCATCAGACTCTGCTGTAAACACAGGGTAATCCCATACGCACTTCTTCTGATTCAGAGCGCCTTCTGTTGGGCAACCTTCGGCGCAACAGGTCATCTCGAAGAGCACCATATCACCACAGCTGGCCACGAGCCGGCTGGTGGGATCAACACAAGTAAGCCGGCATATAAGGTCGTCCAAGTGTGCAGAGGGACGATAGTTTCGAGCAAGTAGACGCTGAGCGTTTGTTTCTTTAAGCAGTTTGAAGCGTAGCTTTCCACTTGGATTCAACGATGCTGTAGCACGCAAATCAGCAGACCGAACTCGTCGACTGAAAAAAAATGCATTACCTGCAACTACCAGAACGAGCCAGCAAACGCCGGCAGAAATTAGAGTCGAAAGACGCATGTCGAAGACGGTAGTCAAAGAGAAGGAAGGAGTGCGTTTTCACCCACCCATGAAATTGAACATGTCACGTGTGTGCATGGACACCAGTATGGGCGTCTTTATCGGACACCAGCGTCTAATATCTCCAGTGCTTAACATTATTGACCAAAGATATATGCTATGTTCTACTTACAAGTACATACTCTCTGTCCAAAAACGGTTTGAGAACCCACGATATGGAGGTACAATCCGCCTGTGTGAGAACAAACGAGAATGTGTGTGGAGACACGGCAAGATTTATCTGTATCGAAGATCCCAGACCAACGGTACGAATCATCTCGAGCGAATCCTTCTCACTTTTCAGTTCTTCCCAGAAGCGTTCCTTCCCCTCTCTCCAAGAACTATCAATACGAGCTTGTTTGCTGATGATGTCCGTGAGTATGACCCCTTGCTGTATTAAATATGCAGTCCATAAGGCGGATATGGAGATACGAATCGGAGAGGCAGCGGATACAGCAACGATGGCTTCATCCAGTGTCCTGATAACCTCCTGAAGACGCAAAATTGCGGTCCCGTGTAAGTGACAATTCACGTTTGTACCTGATGTGACATCTGCTGGGCACCGAAACACTTTTCCTAAAACCAACAGAATTAGCAGAGAAAAAATCTGCAGCAAACTGTCTACTGAAAGCACATTCGGTACATGTGGGTACTCGTGAGCCTGCCACGGGCACGGGGCCAGGAAGGCATGGGGGTTGTTTACAATGACTTCATGCCAATGAAAAGCGATATCGGTCAAGGCTCCGGCAGCCGTGTCAGTTTCGAGTCGTAAATGCGCCTTCGGAGGGTGTAATTGTAGATAGAGATCCGCCCACAGTGTCTGCTCCATCGTCGCAAAACAAAGGAAGTGGCTCGCGTGGCATACGGAGGCGTTCAACGTCACGATATCATATGGTGTACCTGCTTGCAAAAACCTAAACAGGCCATATACTCAGAAATGCACAAGGGAAAGGGCTGGATGGTCAAACTTACACGCGATCTCCAGGAAGCAGTAGGATGGCGGTGTGAGGCTTATAAAACGCTTGTGAACGAGCGAAATAATATGCCAAGTTGTGCGAGCAGGGTTCGACGTTGTCAAAGGATCCGTACAATCGACACAAGAAATCAACTAGACAACTAGGTGAACGTCTACAAATCACTAGGACACAAGGGAAGTGTACGAGCGATGGAATGAAACATGTGTATATATGATAATATAGTCTCGATATGATAAGACAAGCGAGCCAATACCTATAATCATTTCTATATATATTCCTATTAGTTCCTATGAAGGCAAAATAACCTATTTTCCAAACCCAAACTAAGGGTAAAGACTATTGTACCTATGAAGGTATGGTTACACTGTCGAACTAGCACGACAACCAAAGGCAACTGATTACACTAGTCGAACTAGCACGACAATCAGGCCCACCTATAAGCTAGGTGGGGCTCCACACTCAGCTTTAACGACATGGTGGGGCACCACACCAAGTTGAAAAGAGGGATCCTAGTGGGGCTCACACTAGTCCAGAATCAATCATTCTATGCAGAGACTAGAACGCGGCTTTGCTCTGTCCTATGGGTATCTCAAAGTTCTAATTTCCACGCTCTAGTTCAAATATAGAGAAGGCTTTTCAAGGTTTTATTTTTTCCCTTTTTCAGTAAATAAAGGGGTTTTATTTGTTCTAAGCACAGGTCGCCTCTTTGGTCAAGATAGAAGACAAAGAACTCTTGTATTGGGGCATCCTAGTGGCTACGTAAAATAGAGGGGGTAATTGCTTGAGGCTTCCTAGGGGAAACCTGCGTGCTTATATACCCTGCGAGCGTGACTTATTTTACATATATAGTGATTGTGGACACGATAAAGTAATTGTAACTATGCAAGAAATGAGAACGAGGAGAGGATTCTGTCCATTTTGAAGTAAGTATCTACCAGGATAAGAAGGTTTGGATATTTATTGGTCGGAATTCTCATTATTTTGCAGGGACTGCGAGTTCATATTATTTTGGGTTGTAGGAAGTGTGCGCGGGAGGCGCTGTTCCGACATGGTGCGGTTCGGATATCGGTGCTAGGACATTAGTTATTCAGCTCGGAACTTGCTAGCGGGATTCCCGTTCCCCCCGAATCTCGACCGAAACGCTTCGGATTCGTATCGAGGAAGGTAGGCTCTATGCCCTCGTAGTTCTATATTATTTTTTCTATGTCCTAGGGACAGTCCGCACAGGAATCCTATCTGTTTCTTGTTATAGGACTATATGTCCCTCACTTGTGTTCTGTACTAGCTGTAGGAATTCCCAACTCGTGCTCGAGGGATATTTCCGATCGATATGGAAAGCTGTTAAGCCTCCATATGGTCCTCGAATCGATGACCCGGTTACTCGGACATTTTTAATCTGGTAACTCTGCTCACAAAGGTGACTCGCACCTCCAGCTTCTCACTGTATTTGGTATTATAGCTCTGATTCGATCCCCTAGGGGCCTTTCTTCGCTGTTGGTAGTTTGGTCCTCGTTCACTATCCCATCTCATATGTCCATAGCGCGGTATAGTGTTAGCCATATGACCCTACTAGTAGTCTACCATTTACAGTGCATGTCCTCGTAAGGTTCCAGCCTGGTATAGGTTATAGTTCGTCGACAGGTTTCGTCGCAGTATGCCGAGCGCAATCATATAGGGCTAACGACGACTTAACGTATATGCGCGCGCAGATCGTATTCACTGCGCATAGTGCATGCCTATCTTATCCTTCGTATATGCGCACTACTAGGCTCTCGTTCCTTTTATTTTAGTTGTGTTCCTAAGTCCATATTGTACTTAGTATGATGTAATTTTAGTGCGATTCTGAACTATCAATTGGTGTCAATTGACTGTTTTTTTCAGCGATTTCAGTTCTTGGTACCCTCACATCTCCCCCAAACCAAAAGTCTTGACCGTCCTAGGTCTGCAATAGTTCTATGAATTCTTTCTGGGTGTTTTCGAGATGCGCGTGGTCGTATACTCTGTCCGCGTTATGTCCGGATCAGTTGATGCCTGGTGGTTATCAAACCTCCTCGAGCGTCAATCATCTTACATTTTTGATCTTATGATCAACTAGACTTCGAGCGATTCCCTCGCGCAAAGCTCGTAATCCCTAGTTATTTCGATGTCCTTAGGGACATTTTCTTCATAGGGGAACGGCATGTATGCTATTACAGGGTCATCTAACTATCTGCCGGTGACTGGCCGGTTTCATGACTCAGCTTCCGTGATGTGATCGAATAGAGCAGGTTTCTCGGATTGTGATATATAGCTTTTCACAAAGTTGAAAACCAAGTCCCAAAATCCTTTCTTTCTTTTCCCCCACCACCATCGTTCAGCGAGGAACTTTCTTAGTAAGGGTTGTCCCGTCCTATTTTCTCTTTTTTCTTTTATATTTTATTTCTTGGATGCCTAAGCCCGTTCGGAACCCCCTTTGCGCTCCAGAGAAGTGGCCTCTAAGCCCAAGCGTGCTAGGCCACCTCCTCTCCTACATTCCCGGACTATTCACCCGAAGACGAAGAAATCTACGAGCGCCGGCTAGGGATGTTACGAGCGATGGTCGTTCATCTCATCCACCGCCTTTTCGAAAGTAATTCGACGCTGTCTTCGATCGAGGCCAGAGGTATTCCTTCGCCCGATGCAGTTGCCAAACTTCTTTGCAGCTCAGAAGGACAACATTGTGAGTTATAATTTATATTTTTCGAATCATTTGATCATACTCTTCCCAGCGAGAGTTACCAATTGGGCATGCAACCGTCTGACACTCGAGGATTCGAGATCCCAAAGGAATACATGCGTGATCCTCCAGATTACCGCCTGGGCCCTATACAGCTTACAAGGGGGGAATTGTCATCAAAAACCTAGGCCACTGTTGTTGGCTCCCGCCAGAGGATGGAAGTCGAGGACCTCGTCGAGAAAATACGAGGTGTGTCATATGACGGTTTTTTATGATTATTTCTTTCTATATTCTTTTGTATGTCTAGGATTTTGATTTCCGCTATCCACTTCCACCACCAGTGGCGCCTCTCCCCAAGACACCTCCCCCAGTGGCTTCTTCTTCGAGGGTCCTCAAACGAAAGGAGTACAAATCCAATCTTGACAACTCCGACTCCGATATCAAACCCTCCAAGTGTTCTAGGACTGACCCGGACGACGGCTTTTCTAGTGATGGGAGCGACCAGAGTGAAGATCCCGACGAGAGGAATGCCCAGACCTACGGTGGGCAATGGTACGAGGCATATGAAGGCGAGAACGCTCATATTGCTGCTGAGGCTAAGAAAGCCCCCTTGCTCGCGGTAAGCCATTCGACATCGTCCCTTTCATATGATCATTCTAATTTTATTTTCTAGGCTCCCTCTCAGCCAAAACGCACTCCTCGCGCAGATGCAACGGTGTCGGTACGCGTTCAAAAGAAGGAGGCTGTTCCCAGCAAGCCCAAAGGTAAGGAAAAGGCCACTAGCGCTCCTCGGGCTAGGGGTAAGGACAAACCCAAGGAGTCCGAGCGCGCCCCTGTCCCCGATATGCAAGAACCGGTAAGTGCCTCTGCTTTA
>JAYKXP010000216.1:0-61558 GCA_037176845.1 Paramarasmius palmivorus | reverse complement strand
TCAACCTTCCGGAGGAGCGCCTCGGTCCGGGACTTTCACTCAGTCGAAGCACCAACACATCTACAAGCATCAAACCTGCGTCGCCGCAATTCCCGATTGATCGAGGAGCGCCCTTCCCATCATCCACAAAGTCCCTGTCATTAAGAGGTTCAGAGATAGAGAACCCCAACTTGAACGGTAATGATCTCTGGATGACAACTATTTTTGAACCCTTCCTTTATTGTATTTGTACTATTACGATTCCTTCTTCGATTTTACGTGTTCGTTGATTCAGCTAGCTCTCGGTATCGTTCCTATATCTACTTACGTATAGTACCATAGCAAGTATTTTATTTCATAAGAGCCAAGGAAATATCAGTCGCTTTAGAGTGGTAACATTGAACAAACATTTACAGGGGTCGAGGCTTGCGTCACCCTAGACAAGGATTATCAGGCTTAGAAGGTGTCCGTTTAGGAAAGGACAATGGTCAACACAATTACACATAGCGGATGTTATCCAAGGCGCATCGCACTTTTTTCCGCTCAGGCTGGTACAGGTACCGAAGTTCAATCTGTGATCATTGAAAAGGTTCGTAAATACACTAAGTATATCAAAATCAATAGACCGAAAGTAATTAGACCGAGCCCCTACTGTTGATGCGTATCTGTGTTTTTCAAGTGTTTGAGAGTCCATGCCAGTTGAGATACTGTTGGGGGCTCACACTGTTGGGGACTCGAATACATACAGTCATTTAGATATACAGAACCTACTGCAAACCGACTGTCCCGAGAACTCCACGAAGAGTCCCTGCCTCCGTGGACCCCGCCTGAGCAATGTGATTCGAGTCTGCGCCGCCAACATACTGTCGATCCTCGCTTCCGACGTGTCCGGCACCCACCGCTTTCCCATATGTAGGATCGGTGGACAACGGTTAAACGTCTCTAGACTGTGAGTGTCCTGGTATCGGTGATTATGTGTGGCATGAAAGCGATAAGCCTATGGCAACATAATTGTTCGCGAGGAACGCCATTTTACAACCAAAGGAGAAACGAAAAAGACACGTCGACGCGTTCCGGATCAAATCCGAGAGGTCAAGAGGTAAACAAGAGTCATGTCCAGGAAGATGAGAGAATGGCAATGTATGAAGGAAATAGAAGAAGATGTTTCCAGCTACACTTACGTGACTCGTAAGTAGGATCAAAATGCTCAGCCTTCCGACATGTCGGGTCTCGGCAATACCAAAAATGGGCCACGCGTCTCCCAACGTGGATACCTAACACTTTCGACTCAACGCTTCACTTGCTTCCACTGTCCCTCTCAGAATCGACAACTTGATTCCGAGCCACGATCTAGATTCCTGCTACTGCTCTTCCCGCATGACTTGCTAAGTTTCTTTATCTCTACAATTTCTACAAGCAGACTACACCAAAAATTGCCTAAGAAAAAGGGAGTCTGATGGCTCATTTTCGTTGATCACAATAAACGGATGTCGATTGGATATCACCGTGTCCAAAGGAATGGATCCAATGTACTGCAATCGACTTCGTCCTGCACTGGTTCTCCGATCATTTGGCATACCTAATCACTCAAGTCAAGCATAGTGTCGTTGCTATTTGCGTCCCTGGGCAAGTGCCATTTTGGCTTACGGCTGCACCTGTGCTAATCATCACGGTATGTTATGCCGGTATCTCTGATCATCCCATACTTACCAGTCCATCGAAAATTCCCGGGTAGTCGCCCGACGGCGACTTTTGGGCATGGTCAAAAAGTTTCACAGCCGACACAAACGGCCCATCATTCCATTTTTTTGAACCAGGCACAACGCACTTCGCATTGGTTACCACAACTTGTCGCCTAGCATAGTTTTTCGAACCAACCATTCAGATACTAACACCATGTAAACGACTGTACGTATTCGGCAAGCTCGATTGACAATTGCTCTCTTCTTGTATGTACACCTCCGAAGACCCACTTTCTTCAGGTGACCAAGCGAATCACCGGCCTCCGGGATAAACACTCAAAATTTGAATATCTATCGCCCCGCCTCAACCTAAAAAACGCGCCCTCTGTATTTCTGTGCTCCTCAGAACTCCCAATACACAACTCACATTCACCGCTCCATCAAAGATGAAACCCATTCAGCGCATGGAACAGCGGCGATGGCGTCCCTTCCTCTGTATATGGGGCTTTTTGCCTGCTGCCGAATTCAAGCACTCTTCCTTCCCTCTGTCTTTACCTTCGCTCCCAATCCTTCGCTTCTCAACTGCACCGTGATGGGACCACAATAACGCCACACACTAATACGTTGTAACGGATCCCAACATGCCAACGTACACCGTCCTTCAAAGCTCACGATGGAAAAGTCCGCGCTCATCGAGGTGGCAACAACGCCGTCAAGTGGAACTTCGAGGACTTGTGTGCCAAACAAGCGCCTCAAGTTTCTTGAAGTTTCGCTCCCGACCAAAAGGTGAATTGTTTCGTTTCCCCAAGTTTTTTCAGTAATTGACCTGCGTACGACCATCATTATCGTAGATTCGCATAATGCAAATAGCAGGCCAAGAATACTTGTGATTCCTAGTCCAGAATTCTATTGCAGTATGTCCGGCCTTCAATATCGTTTTCCAGAAACATCTGATGCTGGCCCCTAGCTATATCCTATCTGTGTACATGCAACAGTAACACGCGACTCGCCAAATTCGCGTGGTGCGTCCAGGTGTTGTGCATGAGATCATCGCCATTGGCAGCCCAGGACGGGCTACTCTTCCTGCCTGCGTCGTAGCCACCGTCCTTCTTCAGAGCGGTCGTAATTTTGCTAACTTATTTCTCTTTTGATCAACACATAGATTTTTTACTTTCAACAAGGTTTATAGATATTGGTAGTATCCGTAGTCCAAGACATTCTGTCTTTCCTACATTTATTAATGTTAGAGCCGTAACTTATTCTTAAGCACTGTAGACTCTATATCTCTAGGATCAATGATTTACTCTGCTATGACTCGTTTCGTTGATTCAATAAAAGCCCGCTGTCCTTCGTGAGAGTCGAGGCGATGAGTACTCATTTGATGGAACCAAGTGATGTGGCAATTTAATAACGGCAGTCAACACTGGCGTTCACAAAGTGTCCCGCCATCTACATACACTCCAACTTGACAATGAAAATGATGAGAAGGCGTCGGACTTCCTCAATAGCGGCAGTCCGTTCCCTGCGAGGGTTTCTATCGGTGATTAATCTGAGGTATCTATACTTCGTATATCTGTGATTTGGAGATACAGCAACACATCACGTTTCAACGCAGTCAACGCTTTGATGGGAGAGAAGGGATCTAACACTGGTAATGCGCATGCCGGACTAAGTCTTCCGCGACTTAGGCTGTAAGTTGTGAATACAGTTTCCTATACGTTAGAAACGACCTCTGACAGACACGATTTGACGCCAATGTTGTCCTCTGCCTTTCTAAGTTACGTAGGACCGTGCATTGCAATATGTACGCAATGGTCTCGAATTCCGCCTTCAAAGATATATAATTTTGTTATTAATTTTATTTTTTTGTGGTTTATTGTTTGTTATATTTGGTGAGGTGTTTGGGGTGAGGGGGTTTTTATGGTTGGTGTGTGGGGGGTGTGTGGTTGTTTTTTGGATGGGTGGGTTTAGATGGTGGGGTGTTGTTGTGGGAAGTTTTTATTTATTTATAAGTTTATTAGTTATGTATATTAATAATTTATGTATTGAAAAGACATCTTAAAAAAAAAACAAACACAACAACACCCAACCTAAACCTCACACACCCCCCCACAACACACACATCACACCAGGCTGCTTGTGAGAGTGTACCCAGTAAGACATTCGAGGGGCGTTGTATCGCACCGAGATTGTGGATCTCGAATGATGTTTGGAGTGCAGAAATCGTATGAATTCATTTGTAAACGGTGTAGCCTAAAACCTGTTTTCGAGCTCCAATGTATCCAAACCTGGACCCCCAACGTAGGTGTTCCCAGAGACGCTGATGCACAGGACCATCGGCATAGCATAGTATCCACAAGAAAGGCTCATAGTTTCCATTAGCTACATGTTCGCGTCTGATTTTTTACCATCAGATTTCATGATTCCGCGGGTGTATACTCTACGCTCCATCCTTAACGGTCATCGTACGACGTGGATTACATCGCAGTCTAGCAGACTATTAGGCCAGGCATCTTAAAGGGTTTGAACATAATTAATACACATCTATTCAACAGCCTTTTCTCTTCTTGCTTTTAGTTCCGGGGTTTTCTTGTTGATCTTGATCAGAGGTACGGTTTTTTTTCTTCGCACGACGCGTCCACAATATATGTTCGTTGGGATTCATCCACAACTGCCGGTTTCATTGAATGCTTTTGGGGCAAGACCCAGAGCTATTTCCGATGATTCGAATATAGCAAGATACTAGCGGAAGGTAGTGATGCTGAGCGATGTCTTTTCCAGGTTTGAGAATCCCGGCTGACGTGGATTTTTTCAGAGAAGGCCCGTGCTTAACATCGTTAGGCGCGATGCGGTCTTTTTCATCTTGTCTGGTCGAGTATCTGCATCAATTTTCGATTCGGAGCCCTCTTGCCTGGTCTTCAGCGGGTTTTGTGGTCTTCTACCTATGTTTATGTTTAGAGGCCTATGGAGACCTATACTCGGACTTACTTTGTTCTTAAAACCTCCTGGCCTTTCCGAAGGTACGTCTTCCTTTGGGTTTGAGATAGTCCTCAGTCGAGGTCGTGCAGACGAGCTCGCGCTAGCGACAGCTTGCTCGCGTCAGGATCTGGTAACGATGGAAAAAAGAAAAGGTAGATAGGAGAGTCGTGGTCCATAGATTTACAACATTTTCTCGTATCAATTTCACGAAAGGATTAATCGCAAGCAACATACTTTTGATTCCATCCTTTACACCCACAGAGTCTCTGATTCCTTCGAGATCTCCCATGTCCATCGTCCTCGACATTCGCCTGCTCCATTGTACGCCTGAGCCTGCTTGTTACGAGCATTTTTGCATAAAACGGAGACTTAGCGTCCTGTACTGAGTGTTATTGCTCAGTCATGGTTAAGGCCAGCGAGAAGTTCATATATCAAGTTCAGCGGATTATTTCCACGCGTCCTTTCATTCCCTCCATCTCCTACGTCGTGCATTAACAATACTCTCTAGCTATTTAACCCAGTCGATGTCTACTTCACTTCAATTACAGTCAGGCTATCCCTTTGTATCTGTGGACTTTCGACATTTCGACTTTCAAAATCCAGTCTCAACCTTTTCGTCGACACGTCTATTGGAACTAGAAGACTCTGACGCTGACGTCTTCAGAAAGGCTTGTGAGATCTATAGAACAGTGAGTGGAATCTGATTCCCATCGATCCAGATTCCAAAGCCTTTCCATTACCATTCCTTACAGTAAGCATTCGGAATATTTTAGATCACGCTGGGAACATATCTCAGTCAGCAAAATCAGAGGCCTTCCGACATGACGAAATTACTGGCGGTTATAAAACCGGTCTACTGTCGTTCACCCTATTCCGTATCTCCCTCTCCAACCCACATGACTAAACCCAACTACTACCCGCGAGTACTACTTGACAGAGGTGTGTGCTCCTCTGAGTAGGTGAATTTTGATGTAAACTGTCTTTGTGCCGATGTCTAGTCGTTCAAACCAGAACCTCAAATTCTCGGAAGCCCCCCTCGCACCACCCAAATTCCTTTGAGGTGCTTGACCAAGATACACGCAGAGTCACCTCAATGTAGGTTCCTTTCAAACACTCGCTCCGACATCTCACAAATTCCTGATTTTAGAATAACAGTATCGTGAACCCTCATCATCTCAAATGGAGTATACCCGTGAGTGCGCCTGAGTTATTGATGATCTCTATCTTATACTCACGCCCATGGCCGCCCTCCTAAAGACCTCGTCACCGTCTCGACTGGCAGGTGAGATCAACGCTGTCGGTGAAGATTCAAAGGTATGGAAAGTAGGCGACCGTGTCTGTGCCAACTTTTGCTGCGGACCATGTCTCCTGGTGACATATCCCGCAAAATTCAACCACTGACATGGTGAGGCAAATCATGGAAGTTTACGCAGTATAAAGTTCTCAGGCCACACTTTTCGTGTTCTTCCTTGATTCTGTGTTTCTGGTCTTGATCATGACCAAGTCCTCTGTAAAGAACCCGTATCATCTGTTCCTTTGAAGAGGCTTCAACTTACGTACGTGGTGTATTCTCATCCATGAAGCACCGAAACTCACCAAAGGTTAGCTGCGCCGCCTGACAGCCTATAACGCACTTTGGGGTCCTGTCCCACAAGTCTGCGATACGGTCCTAATCCGAGGGTACTGGAGGTGTCTCAATGTACGTCGTCATATCCTCATCTACTTACACTGGTCCCTAAACTCGTCTTTACAGCTTTGGTCTTCAAATTCGCTGTGGCTTCTAGGCGCAAAACCGTCATCGCCAACCTACGTTCCTCCCGATGACCAAAACTCGCCATGTGCGAAGAAACGTCTCGAGCCAAGCATCTGAGATCAACTACAAGAATGATCCTGATTGGGAATAAGGTCTTGAAGTGACAAATGGAAGAGGTGTTGACCATGTCATCGAAGTTGGTGGGCCGGGAACATTGGAAAAGTCCATGTCGGCTGTGAGATATCACGGCTGGATCCATACAATTGGATTCGTCAGTGGGGTAAGTGCATCGGCCGTGAATTTATGTTTGGAACTGACTTTCTACGCTGTGCGCAGGCTGGTTCCGGACAAGAGAATGTGATCATGCAGAGTATCCGCAAGGCTTTCTCTATCCGTGGTATCCAGATTGGTTCAGTTGCTCAGTAAGTCCGCTCATAAATAGCGAGGTAGCATACTCAACTTCGGGCGTAGATTTGAGGACATGAACAGACTCATTCGAGCTAACCCAGACGTTACGCGCCCCGTCATCGACAAGGTATTCTCGTTCGATGAAGCCAAGGAGGCATATGCGCATTTGGAGAGTCAAGCACACGTTGGCAAGGTTGTAATTAAGGTCGCATAAATACAGATAAAAACAGCGAAAAGGAAGTATCTAAGGAAATTTAAACATTATGTATGATATATATGAAGTAACCGTGAAGATGGTTCAACATCAGAAGCAGGTTTAATCACGCAGAGGCGTCATTCGTTGGTGACGGTGTTAACAGCAACAGAATAAACGTTTCAACCAAGCGCAAAATCCGTCCTTCGACTGCTGACCCACAACTTGCTGATCACCTGGAGTTTCTTTAGCCTGTGGACTCGTACTGGGTAGATGGCTCTCATCTGGTGTTGAAAGAGGCTGAGACGTGGGGTCAGAGACACCCGAAGGTGGAGATGGTGCAGCTGAAGGTCCTGCGTTGTTCATTTCTCTGCCCCCACTAGGCTCTGTCTGAGCTTGTGTAGAAGAAGACTTCTTTAATACATCATCTTGAGTTTTGAGTTGTTGAGCTGGGGATTCCGATGTACTAGCATGTGAGGTTTCGTGGGTGCCACCACGAGTCGAACGTGCCTTAACTTCATCGTTTATCAATACCTGAGATGAAGGAGGGGTGTATGCCCCGGTAGCGATCGTGTGACCTTCAAACGGGTCGAACACAGGGCCTGTAGAGGAATGCGTCGTCGGGGTAACTCGTTTATCCTCAAGGCGATTGTGGTTCCCCTGAGAAGCAGCTCGAATCACAGCACGCGAACCCTGCGCTAGGAGCACTTGTCATTTGGAATACTCTTGCATATAAAATGATCGCCCCGCACCATTGGTCTCCGATACTGGTAAATGACTACTTGTCCCATTGGCATGCCCTGTGCCAACTATCCTTCTACCTTTGCCATTGCCCTGAGTTGCTTGTCCCCTACCGCTGTCAGGAGGGCTTGATGGATTATTAGTATCGATATTGCTGGGATCGCTTGGGGGTCCAGATATCTGTAACTGAGCGTGATCCACTCCAGGCAGGACATCTGCATCTTTCTCCTGAATGGATGTGCTCGTCGTTAGTTACATATTTCGAGCATTGAATCCGCAGACGAGGCATACCTCAACCAATGGCTGAGCACTATGCAGTTCCTTGGCCACATCGTCACTCGTTTTGGTGGTATCATCCCGAGACTGACGAACCGCATCGGATCTTTTCTTTGCAATAGGTAATACCATCGGATAAGGCTTGGTTGACAGAGTTGACTCCTGGCTCGTACGCCGAATGAATTCACCCAGAGTTTTCCCAAAATCTCCATCCTTTGTGCTGAAGGTGCGTCGTGAGGGCTGCGAGATATCAGGAATGCTAACGTCGAATCCGCGGAGAAATGCCTCCAGCTTCTGGACAAATCTCTTCGGCGCAAGGTTGCCTAGGGACTGAGGAAAGATCAATAAGATGATAACACAATCCATAGCATGGGTTACAGACCTTTGCTCGGTCCAAACATTCTTTCCATTTCTGCAGACGCCCACTAACATCCCTGATGCGAACAAGTAGCATGGCTGCGACCGCATATGGATCAAATGCATTGAGTCCTTTTATCAGGTCTCCACTGGGAGAAGTGACCCGAAGACAATACTCTGGCCACCAATAAAGAGAGGTTTTTGTCAATTCGTCCATTACATCGAGCTTGTTTTGCCATGCAGACAGACCGGATGGTGACTGTGGGTTTCCGGGATATGATGCTGTGAAGGCAGAGAGCGTGCGAAGGAGCAGCGCGGCTACCAGATCGCAGTATTCCGATCCAGGTAATCTAGAAATGCAGTATTCCCTCGAGCGAGTGCGATCAAGAAGGAACTCTGCGAAGGAGGCATGCAAGATACGTATGCTAAGATTTGCGTCTCTTGGTACATGTATCACGGAGTGCAACCTGGACATGTAGCCGTGGATATCTGCGACGGACTGTTTTAAAAGGCCCGCAATCATTGTCAACGAACGCCAGCTATCCCGAGATGGCGTAAACATATCAATAGGATTGGGCGTGAGGAGAAACCTGAGGACGAGGCGAACATTCTTCCAATGTTGGCAAGTCGATAGAATCTGTCTGTATAACAAATCCAAGTTATGATAAGGGGACTGGGATTCTAGATGTTTTTCTGTCCGTGTGGACAGAATCGTCTCCAACCGTTCCTGAGGAGGCGTTTCCACCGTATCGACATAGTTGATGACGGTTACTGCAAAGATGAACTGTCCGCTGGCTCTCCAAACGAGTTTCCGAATGTTCTCGTCGCTTGGCCATAGTTCTTGACTTGGTAGAATCCCGCGGTGTTTCTCCCTAAGCTGAGAAAACTTTTCCTTGAAAAATCTCTCGATGTCAAGGTCTGACTCAGAGAAACTCCCCAAGAATCGGACAGTTGTATCCGATATGGGAAGCGTTTTGAAGGGAAAGCCTGCCGTAATGAAGCTATGGTGTATTTCTGGTTCAGGGCGGCTGAGTAGCAGGAATAGGAAAGGAGAAGGTGTCGTAAACATAACACCAATATCAATGATGTCCATGATTCTTTTCTGCTCCTGAATACCGATACATTCGTCGATTCCGTCGACAACGAAGAGGTACGGAAGATGACGGCGTTGAGTGTCGTCCACTTTTAGCCACGGTTTGATTACTAACTCGCGAAATTGGTTCTCGAATGAAGTGTCAAAGATACGAGGGTTGGCACGAATTGCGTCGATGACAAACGGACCCACAACATTTCGAAGTGCGTCCGATGTGCAAAGCTGATATGCAATGGTTGTGACGAACAACTCCAAAGTGTTCCGGGTCGTATCCTCGCGAGAGAAGAAAAATGCCGCAGCCAATTCTCTTTGATGTGTTTCCGAAAACGTCTGTGCAATCGCAGACTTTCCAACTCCAACGGAGCCGCTAACCCAATACACCCTTGTTATGCCTTTATCCCTAACCCACTGATCCAATTCATCTAGCACTTTGACGCGCGTTTCGGGATGGCATTTTGGTGGGGGTGCACGTTGTCCTGCATCGAGAGTCGCGTTGACAGCAACCCGTTTTAAGAGGGATCGGGGGATGTGAGTAACATCTATAGCTTAGTGCGTAAGTAACAGTGTCCAAAAGGCTTGCTACGGTCAAAAGCGTACCAGGATTATTGAAATAGTTATTGATGTACTGGTCACCTCGGACGTCGTTCCGAGCATCTCCGCCGACACTCAGATTCCCAGAGCCATTATAGGCCATGAAACTGGGGTCTAGAATGTTTGCCGGGAGAGAAGGTTGAGGGGGGTCAAGATGAAAAGGATATGCAATGTGTCGACCTGCAGACTCCTAGGTTCCCCCTTCACTGCCCGGTCCCCAGCATCCACAATGACAAACATAACTCTTCTCCAGATAACATGCCATTTCCACCTGCAAGCCACCTGTCATTCCTAAAAAAGAGCGCCAACTTGCTGCTATACAATGTCTTCGTCATTCGAGGGCGCCTATGGAAAACGCCCGAGTTGTTCTGCGTCATCTGCGTGTCTCCAGAAGTACGCAGTGAGGCCGAGTGCAGCAGCCCTAGGAAGGGCCATGCTAATGAGTTTTGAGAACATTAGAGACAATATGTGGCAGGTGGGATTTTGATTGTACCTTTGCCAGCGCTGAGCAGACATCGCGGTTTGAATACAAAAAGCGCAGCACAATGATATGACGTGACCGACCCTATTCAAAGTCTGACTATTTGCTCTGGGTGTAGGGCTCAGAAACATACCTTGACTCCATACCCCACGATATTCTATTTCCCTTCGTAATACCTCATCCTCGGCCAGTTCCCTTCTCTCATTGTACGCCTGAGCATGCTTGTGATGAATATTTTGCGTAGAACAGGGACTGTGTATGCAGTTTTCCCAAATTTGCTTGCACGATCGTGATGGTAAGGAAAAGAAGTTTGACGCCGGGCAGTTGCGCATGCTGCTTTTTTTCCACGCTATTTCTTTCCTCTACCGCAACCTACACCATTACAACTCGTATCTTTGTATTATCTTCTTCACCGGACTCGAACCAATGAACAGGACTGGTCACTTGAGCTCTGGCCCAACTATGATTTCTTGGCCGGAGCTCAGACCAAGTTCGGACCTAGAGCTTCTCCTCCATCGCCATGATGTAGCGTTGTCACACAGCACACACACATATCACAATCCATGGTCTATGATGCTCTGCTTGTCGATATGGGGCTGGCACAAGTTTCTCGAATTCTGACTTCAAAACGCATCAAAGAATCCATCGCAAACGCCGCGAGCGATCTTATTTTATCGACACATCAGCCACAGAGACATTTATCTTACTCGGCTCCAAAGAATTTTTTTGGTGCCATCGCTTCTCCCTACCGAGGCATTCATTGGCCTGCTAGGGTCTTATTCTTCATCTTGGGGTTGGATTTGGCATGGTAGGCATCTCATTTCACTACTAGCTTTACGCTCACATAACCCTTTTCAAGGTTCACACAATTCAAAAAATGTTTGTAGAGGGCATTTAATTTCGCGAGCGCTGGTCGGTATTCTCGCTCACGCATGTACCCGTCATGCACATACGGTGTTCGTCGGTGACATCCTGCGAGGATACTCTTCGCTAAGGACGTATCTCAGTCAGCAAACTCAATAAACCGAGTCAGCAATACAAAGTTCTTTGGGTTTATAACTCGATTAGCTATCCTTTGTTGAGGACAATGGCTACTCCAACCACTACTCGTGAATACTACCTACCAGAGGTGTGTGTCTTTCCTTGCCCGAGTATACGGACTCGAACGACAGACTTGAATCTGACGACCCGATACCCAGATCAGCTCATACAAAAACCTCAAAACTCGACAAGTGCCACTCGTGCCACCCAAATCCTCCGAAGTACTCGTCAAGATCCACGCGGTTACTCTCAACGTATGTTGCTCTCACTAGCCATGTCAGGCTATATCTACCAAACCCTTATTTTAATCTCACAGCGACGCGACCTTATCATCGCAAATGGACAACACCCTGTCAAGTAAGTCTCTTCTCACCTCCTTGCCTTACCACCACCAACAACCTACATCCGTACCATCCCGCCTAAAGATCTCGTCTCCGCCTCCGACATGGCAGGCGAAATTGTCGCTATTGGGCAAGACGTTACAGGATGAAAAATAGGCGATCGTGTCTGTGCCAACTTTTATGCAGATCATGTTGCTGGAGATATCATACCCGAAATCCAATGTACTTGATATGGTGGACAGATTCACGGGATGTTGACGGAATATAAGGCGATGAAGCCTAATGTGGGTGTTTGCCTTTTCTCTTGCGTTCAGTACTGGTGTTGATGACACGTGGGGGCGTGCAGTCCCTCGTGAGGATCCCCGACCACTTGTCGTTCGAGGAGGCTTCGACTTTACCGTGCGTCGTGTCGCTTCCTTTGTTCTGAGGTTGACAGGAATGCTTATGATTCTGAACAACTAGATGCGCTGCTGTAACAGCATACAACGCTCTCCATGGACCGGTACCTTTGAAATCTGGCGATACCGTTCTGGTTCTCGGTACTGGAGTGTACGTTCAAGTTTCCGTCTTCCCGGTCCATCTCACTTCTTCGCACCCCTCATCTAATTTAGCAGCTTTGCTCTCCAATTCGCCGTAGCATCCGGCGTAACCGTCATCGCCACCTCTTCCTCCGATGCCAAACTCGCCATTGCGAAGAAACTCGGAGCCAAGCATCTGATCAACTACAAGAATGATCCTGATTGGGATAAGAAGGTCTTGGAAGTGACAAATGGAAGAGGTGTTGACCATGTCATCGAAGTTGGTGGGCCGGGAACATTGGAAAAGTCCATGTCGGCTGTGAGATATCACGGCTGGATCCATACAATTGGATTCGTCAGTGGGGTAAGTGCATCGGCCGTGAATTTATGTTTGGAACTGACTTTCTACGCCGTGCGCAGGCGGGTTCCGGACAAGAGAATGTGATCATTCAGAGTATCCGCAAGGCTTTCTCTATTCGTGGGATCCAGATTGGTTCAGTTGCTCAGTAAGTCAACTCATGAATAGCGAGATAACATACTCAACTTCGGGCGTAGATTTGAGGACATGAATAGACTCATTCGAGCCAACCCAGACGTTACGCGCCCCGTCATCGACAAGGTATTCTCGTTCGATGAAGCCAAGGAGGCATATGCGCATTTGGAGAGTCAAGCACATGTTGGCAAGGTTGTAATCAAGGTTGCATAAATACAGACCAAAACAGCAAAGAAAAGGAAGTATCTAGGCGAATGAATGTAATCACAATCTATGTATAATATATATAAATGTGACTGAAGATCGTTCACTAGTGACGGTGCCAACAGCAACAGCAACAGAATAAACGTTTTAACCAAGCGCAAAACCCATCCTTCGACTGCTAATCACTTGAAGTTTGTTCATCCGGTGGACTCGTAGTGACGGTACTGCGTAGATGGCTCTTGTTTGACAATCGTGCCAGTGTTGAAAGAGGCTGAGACGTGGGGTCAGAGACACCCGGTGTGGATGGTAAGCTCCTGCGTTGTTGATTCCTCTGATCCCATTAAGTTCTGAGGTTGTGTAGCAGAAGACTTATTTAATACACCATCTTGAGGTCGTTGAGCTGGGGATTCCGTTGTACTAGGAGGTGCCGCTTAAGCCTCAAGTTTATTTCTCCGCGCTATTTCTCTCCCCCACCGCCGCCGTTACAACTCGTACATTTAATTGTTATCTGAAAACAGTCAAGACAAAGCAGATTCATATAGCGTGAATTCGGGTCCGGTTGAAAGATTCCCCAACTTTTCCAATTCGTCCAGGCTAGTGATAAGTGAACAGGCTACGTTTGCGATACGATGGTGGATACGCGAGGAACTTGGTTAATGAATAATACAAACAGAGTCGGGTGCTTTAGCCTCGAATGACCCTTTTATCCCCGATACACTTCTTCAACAAGTTGCTGAACTCGATTACCATCTCCGTTGCATCCTCTCCCTTCTTGTCCTTCTTCAAGAATGGCAAAATCTTATCCAGAACCGGCGCCATCATCTGCGCTTGGTCAGAATAGATCGTCTGGTAACTATCCGAAATCTGCATAAATTCGTACAACCCCCGTAGACCTGCCTTATCCAGCTCGATCGGGCAGTTGGCGAGCTTGGCGAGCTCCTGAGTGTGATAATTGGTGTCCACCACGTCGTCGAGGTTGACTGGTCCCATGCTACCACTGGTGCCTGAGAGAAGACCCCCCACGTCTCCAACGCCCGCAAAGAGGCCACTGGCTCTGGCATTATCCAACAAACTAATGATATCATGCGATCTAGGGGTCCTAACCCACTTGTTCGCTGTGCGCAAAGCGGACGCAAGCACAGGGGTCGCGCTTTCAACCGCCTCTTCGTCAGTTTCGTTGATGTCGATGGTTTTGATACCAGCATCGATATAGAACTGGCATGCACCCTCGATGTTTTTCTTCTTGGCGTTTTGGAGGGATTGGATATAGGCTATGGCGCCGCGAAGGACTTCACCTTTCATCCAGTGCAAGCCACGGTAACTGTAGGAAAAGGGTTGGCTGTAGCAGAAAGGGAGGCTTCCGTCGTCATCGTAGTCAAACTCGTCCTCGTCGTCCTCGTCTATTTGGTATGCGTAGAGCCAGAATGAACCGCCCATGAGTGGTAGTGATGACTCGGAATTTGAGTTGGGGTAGTCTAAAACCAAACGGTGAGAGCCAACCTGGGTAGTGATGGGTGTCGATGGACAGGCCTTGATCATTATTTAAATACTTAGGCCTTAATATTTAGGCTTTGACTCGAGTCAGACCACCCTAGTCAGATGGGGTCAAAGGTCAAGATCATATACCGAAAATGGTATAGCCTTGATCTGCGCAGACTGCAGTTCCGATTGGTTTCCGACGTGCACGATGACGCATGTCAGTTACACGCCTGGAAAAGAATATTTTGAAGCAATTTTGAAGACCAGAAACAAAGAAATTGACTGTGAAGTATAGTCAATTTATAAATTTGATTATTATTATCATCAATCAAAAGCCATGGTGAGATGTGTGAATCATGACGAATATAGCCTCGAATCCGATGACGTGCAGAGTTGGTAAGCGATAGTCGGGACGAGAAACTATTGCGTGTTGGGTCGTCCCAAGAAAAGCAAAACGCTGCGGCCAGTTCACCCTGATGCGTCTCCGAGAATGTCTGGGCAATCGCAGATTTTCCAACACCGCAGAGCCGCTAACCCAGCATACCCTTTTCCCCATTTCACTTTAGCCCACTGGCTCAAGTTTTCCAGCACTTGAACCCTAGTCTGTGAGTGGCATTTTGGCTGGGGTGAACGCTGTTTTGCATCAAGAAACGCATTGACAGCGACACGTTCCAAGAGAATGGGAGGTATACCAGCAACATCTACACCTTGGTGTATCTATATCAGTCATTGAACGCCAAAAAACCTGGGCTGAACAGAGCTCACCGGAATAACTAAAATAGTTGATATACTGATCACGTCCGACGTCGTTCCGAGCGTCTCCGCCGACACTTAGATTCCCAGAGCCACTATAATGAAACTGGGGTCTAGTCTAGAGAGAAGGTTGAGGAACGTTGAGGGGTCAAGATGAAAAGGATATGCAATGTGTCGACCTGCAGACTCCTACTACGTTCCCTCTTCCCCGGCATCCACAACGACAAACATAAGAAAATTCTTCCCCAGATAGCATGCCATTTCCACCTGCAAGCCACCTGTCATTCCTAAGGAAAAGAACGCCAACTTGCTGCTATACAATGTCTTCGTCATTCGAGGGCGCCTATGGAACACGCACGGGTTGTTCTGCGACATCTGCGAGAAGTGCGCAGTGAGACTGAGTGCAGCAGCCCTAGGAAGGGCCATGCTATCGAGTTCTGAGAACATTAGAGACAATATCTGACAGGTGAATATGGGATTTTACCGTACCCTTGCCAGCGCTGAGTAGACATCGCGGTTTGAATGCAAAAAGCGCAGCACAATGATATGACGCGACCGACTCCTATTGAGAAATTGACTGTTTGCTCTGGGTGTAGGGCTCAGAAACATACCTTGACTCCATACCCCACGATATTCTATTTCCCTTCGTAATATCTCACCCTCGGCCCGTTCCCTTCTCCCGTTGTACGCCTGAGCATGCTTGTGATAAATATTTTGCGTAGAACAGGGATTGTGTATGCAGTTCTGCCAAATTTGCTTGCACGATCGTGATGGTAAGGAAAAGAAGTTTGACGCCGGGCGGTTGCGCATGCTGCTTTTTTTCCACGCTATTTCTTTCCTCTACCGCAACCTACACCATTACAACTCGTATCTTTGTACTATCTTCTTCACCGGAGAACCACTGAACAGGACTGGTCACTTGAGCTCTGGCCCAACTATGATTTCTTGGCCGGAGCTCAGACCAAGTTCGGACCTAGAGCTCCGGAATCGTCATGATGTAGCGTTGTCACACAGCACACACACATATCACAATCCCTGGTCTATGATGCTCTGGTTGTCGAGATGGGGCTGGTACAAGTTTCTCGAATTCTGACTTCAAAACGCGTCAAAGAATCAACGACCCGCCGCAAACGCCGTGAGCGATTTTATCTTATCGACACATCAGCCACAGAGACATTTATCTTACTCGGCTCCAAAGAATTTTTTTAGTGCCATCGCTTCTCCCTACCGAGCATTCATTGGCCTGCTAGGGTCTTATTCTTCATCTTGGGGTTGAATTCGGTATGGTAGGCATCTCATCTCACTACTAGCTTTACGCTCACATAACTCTTTTCAAGGTTCACACAATTCAAATAATGTCTGTGGAGGGCATTTAATTTCGCGAGCGCTGGTCGGTATTCTCGCTCACGTATGTACCCCTCATGTACATTCGGTGTTCGTCGGTGACACCCTGCGAGGATGTTCTTCGCTAAGGACATTTCTCAGTCAGCAAACTCAATAAACCGAGTCAGCAATACAAAGTTCTTTGGGTTTATAACTCGATTGGCTATCCTTCGTTGAGGACAATGGCTATTCCAACCACTACTCGTGAATACTACCTACCAGAGGTGTGTGTCTTTTCTTGCCCGAGTATACAGACTCGAACGACGAATTTGGATCTGACAACCCGATACCCAGATCAGTTCATACAAAAACCTCAAAACTCGACAAGTGCCACTCGTGCCACCCAAATCCTCTGAAGTACTCGTCAAGATCCACGCGGTTACTCTCAACGTATGTTGCTCTAACTAGCTATGTCAGGCTATATCTACCAAGCCCTGATTTTAATCTCACAGCAACGCGACCTTATCATCGCAAATGGACAACACCCTGTCAAGTAAGTCTCTTCTTCCTTCTTTACTTTACCACCTACTAAACCTAAACCTACGCCTGCACCAGTCCACCTAAAGACCTCGTCCCCGCGTCTGACATGGCAGGCGAAATCGTCGCTATTGGGCAAGACGTTAAAGGATGGAAGATAGGCGACCGTGTCTGTGCCAACTTTTATGCGGATCATGTTGCTGGAGATATCACACCCGAAATCCAATGCACCGGATATGGTGGGCAGATTCATGGGATGTTGACGCAGTACAAGGTGGTGAAGCCTCATGTGGGTGTTTTCTCTTTTTCTTGGGGTCAGTACTGGCGTTGATGACACGTGGGGGCGTGTAGTCCCTCGTGAGGATCCCCGACCACTTGTCGTTTGAGGAGGCTTCGACTTTACCGTACGTCGTGTCGTTTCCTTTGTTCTGAAGTTGGCGGGAGTGCTAATGATTCTGAATATTCAGATGCGCCGCTGTAACGGCATACAACGCTCTCCACGGACCCGTACCTTTGAAATCCGGCGATACTGTTCTGGTTCTTGGTACCGGAGGTGTATCACTGTACGTCCAAGTTTCCACCTCCCCGGTCCATCTCACTTCTTCGCACCCCTCATCTAATTCAACAGCTTCGCTCTCCAATTCGCTGTAGCGTCGGGCGCAACCGTCATCGCCACCTCTTCCTCCGACGCCAAACTCGCGATCGCGAAGAAACTCGGAGCCAAGTATCTCATCAACTACCAAAACGAGCCTGATTGGGACAAGAAGGTCTTGGAGGCGACGAACGGAAGAGGTGTCGATCATGTCGTTGAAGTTGGCGGACCAGAGACGTTGACAAAGAGTATGTCGGCTGTGAGGTATCATGGTTGGATTCATACGATTGGGATTGTTGGCGGGGTAAGTGTGTCTGCGTTGGCGCGAGTTTGGGGGTTTGGTGCTGACTTTTTTTTTGCGGTGTGTAGTTTGGTGCTGGTGCTGGACAAGGTGATGTGGTTATGCAGAGTATCCGCAAGGCTTCGGCAATCCGTGGGATTCAGGTTGGTTCGGTTGCTCAGTAAGTATCGTGTCTTCCTCGTGAATATCAGCTTGGAGTCGTACTGAGCCTGGAGCGTAGATTTGAAGACATGAACAGATTGATTCAAGCCAACCCGGAGGTTACACATCCTGTCATTGACAAAGTGTTCTCGTTCGATCAAGCTAAAGAAGCGTTTGCGTATTTGGAGAGTCAGGCGCATGTCGGAAGGGTGGTTGTTAAGGTTGCTTGAGCGATGGGAAAGATCATCGATACGAATATAGGGTTAAATCGAGTTGTAGTATATTGTTTCGCCGGTAAAACGGTTTTTATCGAGTCATGCTTTCCGACCCGGACAGGATGCAGGAGCATGTGGTCCTGGTACTGGTCGTACAGATACTGTGCCGAGCGTCTTGAAGCACTTGCTACGACCATTCAAGGGGTTCAGCCTGTTCTCCTCAGTTTTTTGTCCGAGACTATTCTGAGTCGAACTTTCTATTTGAAGCGTATTCCTCATCATTATCGTAAGGTCTATAGTGACATTAGCAATAAACAAACGTCTTCCGTATATCATATCTACGGCTAGTCTTGATCCTTCAATGCCTTGAGATTCTCCCCATCCGCCAGATGTAGTGGTACATGTTTGGGTGGTGCATCCGAGTCTGGAGCACCCATGACTTGACGTATCGCGGCTCTGTTGAGTAGTTTTGCATAGCGTGGTTGAATGAATGTCGCGCTGCACAGGGGTAAGATATGGATAGAGAAAGGTGAAGACGAGAAACATACCTCGCTTCAACGAGTAAGGTCCCATGTAAATCTTCGACGCGACCTTTAACTTGAGCTTTTCTTCCTTTAGCATGTACCAGTTCTGTCTTAATCACGATAAACTGCAAAGAAGCTCGTCAACCCAAGCTTCATCGATTATAAAAAGGGCAGTACACACCTGGTCCGCCTTCGTCGGTGCCCTATAATCCAATTCCAACTTCGCCGTTACACCCACTCTTTCCGGTAAATTGTTTATCGCGGTCCTCGCCAACGTCTCATCCAACAACGTCGCCAATAAACCCCCATGAATAATCCCATCATGCCCACACAGTCCCCTTCCTACATGCAAGACCACAACACTAGCCTTCTCGTCCCATCTCGCACGTACGAGCGGCGGTAAAGCAAGTTTACCTGGTCCTCGGAGTGCACCGGCAGTGAGGTTATTCACGCGTCGTTCTTCTGGAAAATCCTTGTAAGGACGTGCTTCGTACCATTCGTGTGCGTCGGGGGATTCGCGTAGTTTTTGGAGAAGAGGAAGGTTGACGAGTTGTTGTTCGAGGTCTGCGATGTATGCTTGTGATTCGGGAGAATTGGGGTCGGATGGAGGTGGTGGGGCTGGACGAGGAAAAAGAAGGGTGACTGGGGGAGGGGGGAAGAGAGAGCCGATGGTGTAAGCTGAGATTGCGGTGAAGAGAGTTACGGCGAGGAAGGTGTTGCGGCGGATGTGAGATGGTGCATTGGAAGGAGGAGCTAGAGAGACTGTCGATAGCTGTCTAGGTCGTGGTAGCTGTCCAGTGGGTATACGAGTGAGAATTCTAGAATGAGCTAGGAATCTAGAGTGTATAGACATGGTCGTAGAAATGAAGAAAATCGGAGCCCGGTTATTTCGGCTACCAAGCCGGCTACTGTCTATTTACCCTATATGAGTCCGCTATTTGAACCTCTTATAACAACAGTCTCCGAGCTAGTACTACGGGTCATTGATAATCGACAATTGGTGCTCATTAAACTCAATCTGAGTGTAGGTGCGTGCGTATCAATAACATGTCTCTATCTGTAAACTTGTAAGTACTACGGATCAATAGCTTTGAGCGAGTATGTTAACCCTTTCCTAGAGAAAGCTGTTAGAATTATAAATCAAGAAAAGCAGACAACACTCACAGCTCGCGAATAGAAAGTCGAACGGGCCGGAGGACCACTATCACTGTCAGAAAGAAACCGGGGGTAGAGGACGTCGACGGCCTTGCTTTTGATGGCAAAGGAAAGAGGTGGAACAAAGAATTCCTTTGAACGCTCCGCGTTACACAAGAAATCAGCAAAGGAGGCGTTACGGATTACTATAGATTCGCCTTCACAGTCCGGAATATGAAGTAAAGAACTAAACTCGGCCAAATAATTCGGTATCAATCTCGGTGAATCCATGCCAAGGGTCGATGCAATCACTCGTGGCTGGCCTATAGGCCGGTGTGCGGTACTGTCAAGTACCATGCGCAGAATCTTCTTGACGACGCGGACATGACGACACTTGCGAAACATATGCCAGAACAGGTCGCTGAACCATGCATCCAAAGGAGCCAAAATACGGCTCTTGGATTCCTTGTCCGGGTAACGTTGGACTATGTGGCGATAGAGCAAGTCTATTTGAGCAAGCGCTGACGGGTCATCTACTGGGGAACAAATCAGCGCAGATAACTGTTCATCTGGCTGAGCCTTGTCCAGATAGAGACAGCGGGCAAGAGTTTGCAAATAGACAAGCTCACCGCCCGCCCGTTCCGTAGCACGGGAGATGAAATTCTGGCTTAGGAACTTGAAATTTGAAGACGGTGAGCCACGTGAGGAACTGATGGAAAATAGTTCAGATACAAAAGCAGCCTTCAACCTCAAATGAGTCGGAAGGGGTGGCAAACACAATGGTTTTGAACGTTCCGAGCCATAAAAATCGAAAAGCCATGATGACGACGTTTGCCGAAGCTGTGTAGAATCATGGGTACCTGCAAGTTTGAGTACATGCACCGCGACCCACACTGCTTCAGATATCACCACTTCCACACCGAGGACCTGCGAGACGAGTGAAGAATCTGCCACACGCATAATACTGCTATCAAGTGCCAGCTGTAAAATCTGCTGAATGACCCCGGAACTAGCCTGTGCATCGCAGCCGTCGATCCAAAGAAGTTGGCTCAGCTGGGTTACCGATGATCCTTTCACTTGAGAGCCAAGCATTTTGGCCAACTGTTCCTCAGGATGACCTGCGTTCAGATAGAGATCGACAGCCTTTATGTAGGCAAGCTCTCCGTCAGCCCACTCCATGACCTGGTCAATTACAGCCTGTCCAGGCCATGATTGAGGCAAAGCGTGCTTGTAACGAATATGCCTAAGATTCGATACGAACATATCCTTCAACTGTAAAACACCGGGGCCAAGGGCTGGAACAAAAAACTCCCTCGATCTCTCTTCATCACGCAAGTAGTCCCAAAAGGAGGCATGGTATGTTCGAATACCCCTGTGTTCATCGGGTTTGGGTACGTCAAGAACCGAGTGTAGACTAGATAATACGATTCGTACCATCTCTTCTTCCAGCTCAAGGATCTCAGCAACATACCACGGCTCGTCGCATTCGGCAATATCTGATCCACTATCCAGAACTACTTGCAAAATCCGAATGAACATGCTAACATCGTGGCAGTTGCTTACTAGGATATGATAGTAGAGCATATCTAAGTATGCGGATGGTGAAGGCCTGCCTAATATATCGAGTGGCTCCTCTAGCACCCCAGCCAAACGCCTCTCAGGATGGTCTGAATCAAGATAGCGACTGAGAGTCTCGATGTATACAGGCTCTCCGTCTGCGCGTTCGATGATCTGTGCAATGGAGGCCAGGCCAGGCCACGACAAGGGTAATTGATGCTTCGAACGAATACCAATGAGTTTGGACACAAAGGTCATTCGTAGGCTTGGAATATCGGGGGGAGGTGGGATATAGAATTCGCCTGACTTGCATGCATCGCGCAGGTAATCAGAAAAGGAAGTATGATAAATCTGGATGGACTCGCGTCCATTTGTGTTGGGTATGCGGAGAACCGAGGAGAAACCAGCCAAAATGTCCGAGATCGCCCCTTGCTCTACATCGAGCACTTGTGCAATGAACCAACATTCATTCATGGGCATCCCTGGTCTAATATAGAGGATGCACTGCAGGATACTCCGGGCGGCTTCAATGTTACAGCACCGTTGAAACATGCAGGAAAACATGGCAGGGTACCACGAGACTAATGGAGATAGAAGGTAATCTGCCTTGTCTTTGTAGAGTCGCACAATGTGATGGTATAGCAGAAGAAACTGATCTGCCACCGAAGATCCACCCGGTTCAGAATCAAGCAAAGCAGCCAAACGCTCCTGGGGTTGCTCTGCGTCGAGATAGCCGACAAGAGTCTGTAGATAGGTAGGTTCACCACACGCCCACTCCACAACCCGAGCTATAGAGCTCTCGCCAGGCCACGACTGAGGCAACGAGTGCTTGAAACGAATGTTCACGAGGTTCGATATGAGCATGGCCTTTGTTCGTAAAACGCCAGGTAGGGCTGGAACGAAAAACTCCTTTGATCTTTCGACGTCGTGCAGGTAGTCCGAAAAGGAGGCATGGTATATTCGAACACACTCGCGTTCATTCGGTTTGGGTACGTCAAGAACTGAGTGTAGACCAGACAATAGGATTGATATCGCCTCTTCCTCCAGCCCAAGGATATGAGCGATGAACCACGGGTCATCGTGTCCCGCGATGCCTGACCCAGTGTCCATCACTAATTGCAAGATTTGGAGGACAGGACCAATATCGCGGCACTTGCATAGGATATGGTGGTAGAGCACATCCAATTCTGCATATGATGAAGGCCTAGCTAGTTTCATGTCAATTATCTCCTCTAGCCGCCTGTGAGGAAGAGCATGGTGATCATCGATATACTTGGTCACCGTCGTGGCGTACACAAATTGTCCGCATGCCCTCTGAACTAGCTGAGTTACAACACCAGAGCCTGGCCATGGCATAGGGACATTCTGCATGACATCAGAGTGTTTCTCGGCGATTTCGCGAAATCGAGTGTAGAGGAAGGACTCGATATTGCGATCAGCCTGAAAGGAGTCGGTAATGCCGAGGCGGTCAATAGTGAAGCCAGTCAAAGATAACCGGTTGAGGAAATTAGTGATATGAGCCTCGGGCCGACTGAAAAGAAGGAAGTCGATTGGAAAAGAGGGATTATTGGCAACGACACTGCATATGAGTGACAGGAGTCTCTCCTGGCAATTCACATCCAGACACTCGTCGAGACCATCGATGATCACCACGTCATTTGAAAAACTACGCAGGAAGGATGGCACAGTCATGCACGGACGAACTATCAACTTATCGAATGCCGACTCCATGCTGGCCCAGCCGAGCGAGCTATGATTCCTTTTGACTGCGGCCTTGATAGCAATCTTCACCAGAAAACGATTGACTGGCCATCGCAAATGTGCAAGTTGGTACGCAATGGTTGCGGAGAATCGATCAATGTTGTTGCGCGTGGAATCGTTCCGCGAGAAAAAGAAGCTGGCAGCAACATCAGCTCCAGCAAACTTTTCACAGAGCGTTTGAGCAATGGCTGACTTTCCAACGCCAACGGTACCGTAGACCCAGAAGACTCGGCACTTTGATCGATCCTTCCGCTGAATCCATGCGCTCAGTCTCTCCAGAACCTCAAGGCGCGTCCCAGGATGACACTTGGGAGGAGGATACTGAATCTGAGGGTTATGCATGGCGTTCGGAGCGGCATGATGCAGCAAGACGTTCTGTAGGTCAACTATTTTGATTTCATTAAATCAAAGCAATGGCGGAGCAAAAACAGTGACACTCACCAGGAGGCCGGTCATGATGATGGTTTATAGTCTGCTCATGGTACGTATTGTGATCTCCTTGAATATGATTTGTGATATTATCGTGTACGCTGTGTTGAACACCCTGCGCATAATTTGGGGCTCTTTCACTAGAACGGTCAGATCGTGCAAAGAGTTGATTGGACAAAGCTTAGATACCTCGACATTATTTGCAGCGGGCACCGGGGAGCTACCACTGAGGCTTGAACGCCTGGACGAGAAGATGTCCTCTGCTATTTCCAGATTATCGGGGAATCCTACAGATGCAAGGAAGCAATTAGTTCAGAGGAGTTATTGTATGAGCATGATCATCGCACCAGAAGCGGGGAGAGGATAAGGATGGGGAGAGTAGTACGGTGAGAGATCGGCCGCCCAGATAATGTGGAGCGGGAAGGTCGGCATGATCATCACTGTCAGGCTGACGTCGCACGAGCTGATAGATGTCAAGGCCGTTCGCGCTAGAGCATCGTTGGAAAGCTTGGGTACGATGGATGTAATATGGAGGATGAGGAGGTAACTGGTAAGGCCCTTCAATGAGTGATCGCATGAAACCCCAAGTACAGCTATCGAGACTGTTGGAATGGAACAGGGCGATCAGAGGCGAATTTTAACATAGACGCTCGCAATTGGCGCTGGGCGCCCTGTTTTCGCGGAGATGCAGTACAACCTAAACGCCCTCGATCATCGTATTGAATGGTAGCAGCACTGTTGTTCGTTCGATTGCAACCAACTTATCCACAGGCTACTTTACGATCATCGGAAAGACGTGCACACAGGCAATCTCTCATCGCAATTGGGAAAATGATTTTGAACGGAGAAGAATCGACCGGTGGCTCGAAGAGGAATATGGCATATAGAAATGATCATGCCGATGGGTATTAGGTTGAAAAGTCGAGGATATGGATCTTGATTGAACCGAAGCAAGTGGGAAGGGGGTCGGAGATGACTTCGTCATGTAAGTGACAAAAGTCTTTCTTGCGGTTCCACGTCTAGGCTTTTGACATGCCTCCCAAAACTGTGAGACAACCTGAGATGGAGAGGGATAAGTTCGTCGAACCACGACTATACGCTTGCTCCACGAAATTCATCAACAACGGATCATGCATCCAACATAAGCTGTCATTCGGCATACAACCTGACAACTGCAATGAAAGGCCCCAAATCAAGTACCAGGGATGGGGACTTTTCGACACTTGTTTCTGATTTCGAGTGACATCCAAACCCAGAAAATTGCAGAGCACTAACATATGTGGACATATATGCAAGGAAAACCGCCGGACTTCCTGATTTTAGAGTGAGCATACCTTCCCGTATCATATTGTTGCCAATGCACACACCAGTCAATTGTTCTATGTCCTAGACAAACAGGTCGTGTCACCGAACTCGTGTGGACTCTGTGGAGAGTTTGAAGGCCGAAGGCATCGACATCCGTCCTCAAGTACTAGACGGGGAATCAGTACTGGCAAAAAAAGCCTTTTGGGCGTGAAGCACTCACATAGTAGCCAGGCATGCTGCGTTCTCGATGGTGAACTTGAATTATCCTGATAGCGATACACCTCAGTCGTAGGTTACCATTTTCTCTGGACTTACATCTTCCGTGGTCCAACACATGTCTATCACATCGCGAATAGTCTTTGTATGGTGATCTGCAAATGTTGCGGCAGAGGTATCGCGCTGCACAAAGATAAGGAATGAATAGAGGAAGAAACAAACAAAACACACCTAGGTGCTTCAACGAGGTATTTTAATCACGATAAACTGCAAAGAAACTCGTTAACCCCAAGCCTCATCGACCAAGAAGGGCAGTACACACCTGGTCCGCCTTCGTCGGTGCCCTATAATCCAATTCCAACTTCGCCGTAACACCCACTCTTTCCGGTAAATTGTTGATCGCAGTCCTCGCAAGCGTCTCATCCAACAACGTCGCCAATAAACCCCCATGAATAATCCCGTCATGCCCACAAAGCCCTCTTCCTACATGCAACACGACAACACTAGCCTTCTCGTCCCATCTCGCGCGTACGAGCGGCGGTAAAGTAAGTTTACCTGGTCCTCGGACTCGGAGTGCATCGGCAGTGAGATTATTCACGCGTTGTTCTTCTGGAAAGGACGTCCTTCGTACCATTCGTGTACGTCGGGGGATTCGCGCAGTTTTTGGAGAAGAGGAAGGTTGACGAGTTGTTGTTCGAGGTCTGCGATGTATGCTTGCGATTCGGGAGAATTGGGATCGGATGGAGGTGGAGGAGCTGGACAAGGGAAGAGAAGGGAGACTGGGGGAGGGGGGAAGAGAGAGCCGATGGTGTAAGCTGAGATTGCAGTAAAGAGAGTTACGGCGAGGAAGGTGTTGCGGCGAATGTGAGATGGTGCATTCGGAGGAGCTGGGGAGACCGTCGATAGCTTTCTAGGTCGTGGTAGATTTCCAGTGGGTATACGAGTGAGAATTCTAGAATGAGCCAGGAATCTAGAGTGTATGGACATGGTCGTAGAAATGAAGAAAATCCGAGCCCTGTTACTCCGGCTATTCGATTACCTTTTACTTCGTCTCAACACATCACTTGCCATGATCGTCGTCAGTCTGGGTCCCCGAGACTACAGTACTTCACAAGCTTTCAAGTATACTTAACATGGAGAGTAAAATAAGTTATCAAGTTAGCTCAGGCCCTCGGATCCTTCTCTCCTATCCATTCAATGTATCCCTTCGTCGACTCATCGTCCACGTCTTCGATATCACCGCGGTCCATCGTAACCTTCCCCCGACTAACTATCTGTATCGGCACTTGTATCTCGGGACTCAACGCTACTATCGGGGGAATAGGTTTCTGGTGCGCATTATGAGCTGATTTTGAAAAGGCCTGGTATAGCTCGGTGACTCACTGTTTCCAGTACTGCAAGGATCTCTTCAAAAAAAAAAAAAAACAAAAAAAAAAAAAAAAAACAAAAGAAAACAAAAAAAAAAAAAACAAAAAAAAGGAAAAACAGAAAAAAAAAAAAAAAACAAAAAAAGAAGGGGAAAAAAAAAAAAAAAAAAAAAAAAACACATCAAGACGTCGATGGCCACCGCCATCAAGACATAAACGGACATGAAGATATTGTCGACCTCCCATGTAAGGGTCCTTCGACCATCAATCTTTGCCTCGGTAACTTTGTTGTCTCGTGCTGCGTCGTATAGCATGACAAAAAAGAAGTCTTGGACAGTCACGGTGGTTTGCTTGTTCCTGATGATCTCGAGCCGAGACGCACCAAGCCATGCTTGTCGTAGAAACCCAGAGTCATAGTTGCCCTGCTCCGCTACCTTGAGAAGTATCAGTCAGAAGAGTCAGTGATTCTGAGAGAGTACAAGCAACAGGAAGTTTACTGTTAAAACGTTGACATATGGTACCAAAGCATCTCTGAGTCTATGTATATCTTCTTTGTTTACAAGTCTCAGAAGGGTTCGCAAGCAATGACAGCATCGTATCGTGTACTGCAACAAGAACCTTTCGATGGTTCGGGCAAGCTCCAGAGTCAAATTGGGCCTTTATCGGCGATACCATTTCCCTCACAAGTAGGTCGAGTATTCCAGATCGGGTGCTAGCATATTTCATAATCAAACTTAAAACAGGGGTTATCGAGCTATACTTTATCTCTGTTTGCTCAATCGTTCTGAGGTCACAATACATACTTAATAGACAATGATATCAGTCTCTGCTTCGTCATAACAAATGTGAGCTTCTCATACTTACCGGAGACGTCAATGTACAACTACCTAGATTTGTCGGAGATTGCGGGTAAGAAAATCATTTTATTGTAATAATCGTGGAAGACTGATTTACTTCCCCTCGTTGGCCTCTTTTCATCGATTTACCAGGCTTCTCGAGAGCTTCCTGATAGCATCCAGGATACCCTCCTCATATTCACTGTGCATTCTCTCTCTAGGTAGCATGTTGAATCTGCTCGTAGGAGAATGAAGAGATGGTGTCTTAGGTCTTCGAATATCTTTGACAATCATGACCGTGAATTGGACTGAGTCGAATGCCCATGGTGAGCCCTAAAGCCATGTTTATATGCTGCCTAATGCTGTCGCCTCCGTGTTCGTGTACGAGAGAATCGAGGGCAGTCTCGTACAGGGTGCTGAGTGCATGTGGAGCATTGCTTGAGACCTCGACTCTCATGAAAGCATTCAAGCGGGGCTCGACATTATCTGCGATGAACCCGACGACAGTAGATGCCCAAATGAGTGATCCATTGGCTAGTTCTGCTAACCGCTCCACAGCAGAACTTCTGCTAGCCTCATCGAGAATGCTGAATGCGCGACCCTGGAAAGATCTGGTAAGGAAATAATGGATATCGCATCGGGTCTCCTCCAACATATGATCAAGGGGGAAGTGCAGAACATGACCATCATCGCAATGTTGGAGATAATCCACGATATCGTCCTCCGGCCGACTAGCGAGGACAAAGCGCAGGAACGGAAGGAGTTTGAAAGCGTCCTTAGCGAAGAGTTCCAGCATCTGACGGCGAAAGTTTGATTCGGCGCTGTCGGAGCGCGAGCAATCATTGATTCCATCGACGAGGACTACTATTGGAGATTCTCTGGTGGGTGCTTCACTCAAGCCTCTTAAAGGACCAACAAGGAGGTCCTGGACTTGAATGGATAGTTCGGTGCTCTGGGAAATAGTAGGGTTCCTCTCCATCGCTTCTGCGATTGGCTTTCCAAGCCTCTCATCGAAATTTGCGAGTAGGTATGCAAGGGTTCTGACGAATTCCTTCGCATTGGGATATTCGGTCCGATCGAATCGAATGAAGGCAGCCAGCGGGCTATTAGAGCCCCAATTTGAGAGTTCATTGTGAAGGGTGTCGATCAAGAAGGTTTTGCCACATCCAGCAATGCCAGAAACCCAAAGTATCGACTGCTTTTCATGAAAAACCCAATCCAAAATCCTTGCCAAGGTTGAGCGGCGTGTGCCCGGGAGACAATATGACTTTGGACCAAGCGGCCGCCTGGTTGGTTCAATCACCCGAAGCGTCTCCTTCCGATCTGACGGCAAGGCAATGAGATTGGTTGCATGAAGAAGCAACGAATACTCACTTAGGGACTGCACAGCTCTTTGCGTAGCTATCTCAATCTGGGATGTATTGACCCGCTCTCGTAGTTGCTTGAAGACTTTGTTGAACTCTGCAATCTTGGAAGCTGTATCCCGAGAGTCCATGACCATACCTGTGCAAGCTAATGGGCACAACGCCTAGCACTACGGGGAGGGAAACTTGCGGAGACGTCTTTGGACCATGTAACTCGAGAGAAATATGTAACACTCCTGGGATTGTTTGACTATATCCTCAAAGAGCTTGGAGAAGTGACCATGTTTATTCAACGCGTCTTTGTCAACCGCAATTTGATACGTCTCCACCATGTTGTCGTATAGCTCGACAATAGCTTTATTCTTATCGTGCAGGTTTGTAACCACCTTCAAGCGTTATAAGTGGTGCGAAAGCAATAGCGATAGCTGATACAACACACATGATATAACCCAGACACGGCAATATAAGCCGCACGCGCAATCTTGTGTATCTGTCAGAGCGGCATGTTAGAAGGGGAGCATTGTCTTTTTCGACAAACCTACCTCTGCTGCACTATCTAGTATTTTTAAAACTATAGGCAGGGTATGCTCAGAAGATAGTTCGCGCTTGATCATTGCATCGACATCTGGACTTCGAGGATTTGGGGGCGGAGTCATGCTCACGTGATTTGGACATGAAATCACCTGAACCTGGTTTGCATGAAGAGTAACACGTTCTACAGGGAGTGTTCGGAGTGTCTCCTTCCGATCTGGCGGCATTACATTTAGATCTATTATATATTCTACTATACAGAGGCAATGAATGCTCACCTAGAGACTCCACGGCTTTTTGCGTAGCCAGAACGATCTGAGATGTAACGACTCGCTCTCGTAGTTGCTTGAAGGCTTCGTTGAGCTCTGCAATCTTGGACAGCGTATCCCAGCGGTCGATGAGTTGGGCTGTGTGCAAATTGATGAGTATAACACCTACCACTATAGAAAAGGGAAGGCCCCGGGAAGCTCACCGAGACGGCCTTTGGTCACGTAATTAGAGAGCAATATGTAACACTCCTGGGATTGTTTGACTATATCCTCAAAGAGCTTGGAGAAATAACCATGTTTATTCAACGCATCTTTGTCAACCGCAATTTGATACGTCTCCACCATGTTGTCATATAGCTCAGCAATAACTTCATTCTGCTGGTGGGCCTTAAAGACCTTCTATCACTATAAGTAGTGAAAAAGCAATGGTAATAGCTAATAACGCACTTGATCTACCTTAGACACGACGATATAAGCCGCTCGTGCAATCTCATGTATCTGTCAGAGCATCATGTTAGAAGGGGCACGATATTTTTTTGAGGCACGTACCTCTGACAGTTCAGCTAGTACTTGGAGGACCGCATCCATCAGATAAGCGCGCTGGTTTGCATGGAGAGTAGTACGTTCTACAGAGAACTCTGGAGAATGAGCAGTGCATCGATATTTTAGCTTGAGTCGGGAAATGCTCACCAGTGTGAGAGCCTGACTTCAACGAGAACAATTTCAACCATAGCGCGGGAGAAGGACTCGACACAAAAAATTCCCCAGAACGCTCCACATTACGCAAGTAATCGGTGAAGGAGGGGTGACGAATGCGGATGTGTGCGAACGCCAGATCGGGTACATCAAGCACGGAGCGCAGACCTGACAACACACCCGACAGTGTATCTTCGCTCAAATCGAGGGTTCGCGCGATCGACCAAGGCATATTACCCCATAAAATACCTAAATCACTGCATTCGAGTATCACCTGTAATATGCATTTAACAATGCTGATCTCATGACGTGTAGAAAGGATATGGCTATAGAGCTGATCTAATTCTGGGTGTGGGGAAGGTCGTCCGGAAGTGCCTGGCTGGAAGCGAAGGACCATGGACAGACGCTCTTCAGGTTGACCTTCGTTAAGATAGCGGGTGAGAGTGTCCACGTATACAGACTCTCCAGCCGCCTGTTGAATCACCTCATTGATCGAAGATCGGCATGGCCATGACAGAGGTAATTGATATTTTGAACGTATGGTAGAAAGTTGGGTTACGAACATTGCTTTTAATCGGGTGTCACTGGGCAGAGGTGCGACGTAGAATTCTGAGGAATGGTCTGCACCACGCAGATAGCTCGTAAAAGAGTCATTGAAAATAATCGGGGAGTTTGTGTCGGGTATGCGAAGCACAAAGTGTAAAGGAGCCAACGAGGTCAGTATTGCTGCCTCCTCCAAATCTAGAATTTGTGCAATCAACCATGGCTTGTTTGGAGGTGCTTCGGTGCTGCTGTCGAGAACCAACTGTAGGATCCGCTGAACAGTCGAAAGGTCGTGGCACTGGCGTAACATGTGGGGAAAAATGATGGGCTACCACTCATGCAAGGGTGCCAAGATATTCCAGTCGGGTGTGAGCTGACTATCTCCATACCCACGCGCTATGTGATCGTAGAGCAAGAGTATACGGGCAGTCATTGACGGATAGTCTGGTTCAGATTGTAATATTGCTGCCAACTCCTCTTCAGGCTTCCCGCCGCACAAATAGAGATAACGGGCTAGAGCTTGCAGGTAGGCAACCTCTCCGCTAGCTCGTTCAATGACATGTTCGATCGAGGTCTTGCCAGGCCAGGAATGGGGTAAGCAATGGCGGGAGCGAATATCGCGTAGTTCTGATAAGAAAGTTGCGTGCAACCGCAAACAGTCGGGAGGAGGCGGAACAAAGAACTCTTTCGACCTTTCTGCATCGCGCAGATAATCGGAGAATGAGGCATGGTAAACCTGTATGCGTTCGTGTGTGTTTGCATCTGGTACATCAAGCACCGAGTGTAAAGCAGATAATAGAATCGGGATCATCTCCTCCTTCAACTCCAGAACCCAAGCAATCAACCAGGGCTCGTTACTAGCGATATCTGATTCGCTATAGAGCACTAGCTGTAAGATTCGCTTGACGGTCCTGATATCGCGACAATTGCGCAGGATCTGGTGGTAGAGCAAGTCCAGATCCGTATACGGACACGACTCGGTCTTCATGTTAAGTATCTCATCCAGCCGTTCGGTAGGGAGAGCATGGGGGTCATCAACATACTTGGCCACGGTAGTGGCATAAACGAATTGCCCGCATGCCTTCTGAACTAACTGGGTTACGATACTCGAGCCTGGCCATACTTCGGGAACATTCTTCATGGCTGTAGAGTGTTTCTTGGTAATCTCACGAAAGCGAGCATTCAGGAATGTCTCGATGTCGCGATCTGTCTGGAAAGTGTTGGTGATGCCCATGCGCTCCAATTCGGTTTGACATATACGGTTGAAATAGCCGACAATCTGGCGGTCGGGTCGACTGAAGAGAAGAAAGTCTATGGGGGGAGAAGGATTCGCGGTAACAGCTTTCCACAAAAGCAACAGGAGTCTTTCCTGGGATTTCACATCCAGGCATTCATCGAGACCATCAACAACGACCACTCCTTTTGTGCGCATCCAGCTCCGTACAGCAAGGCAAGGACGAAGAACCAACTGCTCGAATACCGACTCCATGCTAACCCCGTCAAGAATGTTTGGGTTCTCTCTGACGACTTCCATAATTGCGCTCTTCGTCCAACGGTGATTGAGTTGTCCCTGGTACGTGGCCAGTTGATACGCAATAGTCGCGACAAACTGATTGACATTGTTGCGTGTGGAATCAGTTCGTGAAAAGAAGAAGTTCGCGAGCATATTGCTTCCAGCAAACTCCTCGCACAGCGTTTGGGCAATGGCCGACTTGCCAACACCAACGGTGCCGTACACCCAGAATATACGGCATCGATTGGATCCGCCTTTCCTCCGAATCCACGCCCTCAGCTTTTTCAGAATCTCGAGACGGGTATCGGGATCGCACTTGGGAGGAGGATGACGCATCTCTGAGTTGTGCATAGCGTTCGGAGCCGCATGATGCCACAAGACGCTGAGAGGATCCTGGGGATCTATGTGAACGGTTTCTCAGCAGATTTGCGCAGACAAGACAAAATCTATCTCACTCAACGGCGGCTGGCCGTGATGGTGGTTGGTGTTCGTTGTGTTGTGAACGTTGTAATTCCCGTGTACATGATTCGTTGTATTATCATGTACATTGTGCTGATCGCCGTGTACATGATTGAAGGTTTCTCCTTGATGGTTTATGGTTGCGGAAGGCTGGGGAGGAGCGTCGGGACTTTGAATCCAAGAGTCAGTTCTGGCAAACGATTCATTCAATGGTAGTTTCACACCTCGACATTTGCGATGCGTCAACACCACTGAGTGGTTGGAAGGAAGTCATCTAAGCGTCCTACGCAGATCCTTTCCGACTAATACCGATACCCTGTCGTGGAATCTGTGAGCGTAATCAGAGTCCTATAAGTGCAGATATAGTCGGTCCAAGCGAACATTACGAGCAAAGAACAGGCGAAATACCTAGATATGGGGTTGAGGTGAGGATTACGGGCGGTGAACACGTGTAGGCAACGTGCTACAAGGCCTGACAAAAGACGTGAATATGTGGGAGTGATATACTATATCGACTCGAGAGTGATTGATGTTCTAATGGATTATCCAAGATAAGTATAGCTTCTCGCGTCGAGTTATCGTCAATACACATACCAGCTGTCCATCCTATGTCTTAGGCAAGCAACTCGCCAGGCTGAAGGCAAGCATCGATGTCTACCACAAGGTCCTACACGGGGGAAAACATCAATACTGGCCAAATGAAAACACTCCCGAGGATCATGAAGCTCACCTAGTAGCTCAGCCCCAGTGCGGTTTGGGTCTTCATGACGATGCTCCGAACGAAAATCGGTGCTATACTGTAACAATATTGTTTGCAGGACTGCCCGAAGAAGTGGTGCGCCTATATTTTCCTCGCAGACAAGGCACTATACGAATGTGCTGGTAGGGAAGGAGATGACACGCTGCGGAAGGGTACATCAGGAATAAGCACAGGAGGAAACAACAAAATACACACCTCGCTTCAACGAGTAAAGTTCTTCATCATCTAAGCCCATCGACTACCAAAAGATAGTGCCCATCTCCGTGTCGATACCCTACAATCCAGTCGTACACTCCCTTCAGCAAATTGTTTATCGCAGCCCTCGCCAACGTCTCATCCAACAACGTCGCCAACAAACCCCCATGTATAATCCCATCGTGCCCACGATGTCCTCTTCCTACATGCAACTAGCCTTCTCATCCCATATCGCGCGTACGAGCGGCGGTAAAGCCAGTTTACCTGGTCCTCGGAGTACACTAGTCTTGATGCAACACTTTATGACGACGCTCCAGGTATTCACTTGTAATAAAGAGTACACCGGCAGTGAGAATATTCACGCGTCATTCTTCTGGAAAGTCCTTGTAAGGACGTGCTTCGTACCATTCGTGTGCGTCCGGCGCTTCGCAGAGTTTTTGGAGAAGAGGAAGGTTAACGAGTTGTTGTTCAACATCTGCGGTGTGTGCTTGGAATTTGGGGGATTGGGATCGGATGGAGGTGGGGGAGCTGGACGAGGGAAGAGAACCAGAAGGGTGACTGGAGGTGGAAGAGAGTGCCGATTGTGCGGGTTGAGATTGCGGTGAAGAGAGTTACGGCGAGGAAGGTGTTGCGGCGAATGTGAGATGGTGCATTAGAAGGAGGAGCTGGAGAGACCGTCGATATCTGTCTAGGTCGTAAGAGGTGTCTAGCCGAGTCAGAATTCTGGAATTCGGACATCGTTGTAAAAACGAAGAAAATCGGTCCGGCTCTGTGATAACTTATGAATCTCGGAACGAATCCGATTGACTGGCAATGAATGAAAAAGCGTATCCAAAAACTATAGGTGTCTCGTTTGTTTAGAAACGTTTTCTTTTCGGATGGGTGTTTGGCTATTGTGTCAAGATAGTTTTCTGTCTAGGCTCGGTTCCAGCCGCGTTCGCAGTCCGGGGATATTTTTTTGATTCACGTGAGGGGAGAAGGCAGGATTGCGAAGTGCCTTTCCGGCTTTCCCTGCCGTCCTTTTCCAGCAATTCACGAATCCCTAGTACTTACATGCTTGTCATCGTCACTAGGGATCGGTTACAGGTCTACAAACATGCGGTCATTGCTGTAATTTGAAGGCTCATGTCTCTGATAGGTTGGGCAAGTTCCAGGAGACCATTTCCTTTATCCTAACGGAAAGAAGCCAAAGATTACTATACATCATGAAGCGTTATCGCCAATGGTGAGCAAGGCATGCGATTCGAGAGAGTGAACACGAAGAAATGTGGTCGTCAGAGGCGCGAGAAAAACAAACCCAATCAAGACCAACTTGAACCCAACAATTCATTTCGTCAAAGAGCCAACTTATTCTGATTCTGCCACTTCATTGCTTTGCAAAGTCTTGCAGTTTCGTCAAAAGGAGAACGCTCCCGTGTAAATGAGGTGAGTATTCCATTGAGTTCTCTTCAACATCTACTCACTACGAATGAATAAGTGGTCGCACGAATGTCAGCCCCCAAAGAAGAATTCCAACTCGTAGACGAGAAGATTCTCAAGGCAGAGGAACGTGTTCTCCGAGCCAAGGAGAATCTCTGCAAGTTCCTAACCGAACGAAACTCCCTTCTTTCCATATGTCGACTTCCGAATGAAGTCCTCGGTCTCATTATCACACTTGGTGTCCAGGAGATCCGTGCTGGAATGCGTCCGGATCCATTCCAGTCGATGCCAGTCAGCTGGCTATGGAGCACTCACGTCTGCCGACACTGGCGCGCAGTTGCATTGGAATGTCCTGCGATATGGGATACACCTGATTTCACTAGGCCAAAGTTGGCACGCGAGATGCTTCTCAGAGCAAAGTCGACACCTTTATACGTATATGCCTGGATTTCCCATTCAAACAACAGCCTAGCGACTGTCAATGTGAGGAAAGCCCTCCAGGACATGACACACATTGCAGAAATCCGTATTCGCTTCACCGTTTCAAGCGGCGCACGCGTAGTTTCAGGGCTAGTCCAACCCGCTCCAAAGCTTCGATCTCTTCATATCATCAACGGACAAATGGGCACCAGTTTCAAGCTACCAGATAACCTTTTGGCCGCTGAAGCACCTCGCCTTAGGGAGATGAGTATCCAAGACTGCTTATTGCCTTGGGAACACGTGTCTACGACTCTTAGCGGCCTCCGATCACTTTGTCTACACGGTGGCGTCTATAACCGAATCCCACACTCCAAACTCAAGGCTTTTCTGCAAGCCTTGCAGACAATGCAGTGGCTCGAAGAGCTCGAGATTGTTGATATCTTCCCCTATGGTGAATCCGTCACCGTCAAGACCATCACGACTCTTCCCAGGCTCACGTCTGTTAAGGTGCTTGGTACGCCTACCGGATGCATCAGTTTACTTAACGGTGTCACCTTCTCCTCCAAGGCTTCCGTTGATGTTGCTGTTCTCGTCTCTGACCCAGGAGACTGCAGCAAGGCACTCCCGATCCTTCCTCACCTCGCTACCATTACGAAGGACTATATCAAGTCCGTCTGCATAGACTTGACGCAGAACATCCTGCACCCTCGCTTCGTGCTCAAGGTCTTTGATGAAGACCTCCCTGATGGCCCAGCGCTCAATCCCTCACGGTTCATATTCAAGTTAACTGAGAGAGAAGGGCGTCGCCTATCCGAGTCCGGAGTCTATGGTTTCGCCAAGCGGACATTGGAGGCATTACCCCTCAGTTACCTTCCGGCTATTCATCTCGCGTTGGGTGATGGCTTGACTGCAGCCGATTACCTTCACTACTTCGGTTCTTTGACAAAGCTGCACACCATGTCTGTAGAAGGGTCTTGTGCGCATGTATTTGTGCAGGCCTTTTGCAGTTCTTCTATATTCCCACCTGGCTCCTCAAATATCCCTTTTTCGTCCTTGCAATCAATCATCCTTCGTAATATCGACTTTGACAGATCTTGGAGACCAGGTAAAGATACCATTGAGATCGTACTGCTGGTCTCTTTGCGCTATCGTTTCAGCAGCGGGATACCTGTTCAATATCTTGGTATTCGGGAGTGTTACAATTTCGATATCGATCAGCGGTCCGAATTGGTGGAAGTCGTAGAGGAGGTTGATTGGGACGGTCGATTTATCGAAAGTTGACGCTTCGGACTTGGAAGAGAACGACGAAGATGACCTTGAGGACAATTGAGAACTCAAGATATTATTGATCAACCTCCAGCCTGGAGTTGATTGTTCTGCGTATATAGTTTTGAAAATGCTCTTTGTATATTGGACAAAAGAAACAAAGGGATCTGAGTCTGACATTGATGTTAAGGAAAAACAGTGCCATACATAGTCTCCCCTAGGCAGCCTCGATATCGCTCGACGGCTCGCTTGATATGATCTTGATTCGGGGCCGGATGTCATTGAAAAGTGGTCGGAATTTGATGCTTGGCTACTTTTGTAAGTACTCGTGCAAAAGTTGGTTGCTCCCTGTACTAAATGGCTGGATCTTCTTATGCCTGTACGTTCCTCTTGAAGGTTGTGTTCTTGCACTGTTTTTGAGCAGCGTCACAAAAATTTCCTTTTTATGATATGTAAAGCAAATAGCTCTACCACATTCTATGGGAACGCACCCGATTTTTGTCCAGAAAAAATTGACATAGGGAACCAGATCAGTATGAGGCAAAAAGAGCTTGTAGTAGCGGACGCGGATCACGCACTTTGACCGCCTAGATGACCGCCCTCTCGTAAATGTACCAGACGGCGACAGCAAAAATCGAAGGCAGTCGTTGTATCTCTATGGCCCTACGCTGCATTTGTAAAGGGGCCAGGGGTGGAATCGATTTAGTATTACGTCAGCGACGGTGCGTCACGTCACTGTCGGTGTGTTCGTTAGACCCTCCAAATCTTAATAGCCTCTTGGATATTCCTCATATCAAGTGAGTATACTCGCTCAATTTTCCTGAGAAGTGAATGGTTGATACGGAATGAACATTAGAACCTTAAATGCAGCCAGTGACCACTGCCGAACACAATACACAAATGCCCATCTCCCGCCTTCCTACCGAAATCTTTACCAATGTTTTCACTTATTGCATGGATCCCGAGCCGTGGAACCGTCCAGATTTTATGCTGCGACTGACCCATGTCTGTCGACAATGGCGAGCAGTCATTTTGAACTGTCCTCTCTTTTGGTCCTGTCCCGATTTTTCGAGGCCTGAGTTGGCAAAGGCGATGATTCAGAGGTCGAGATCAGGTCCTCTAGATGTCCGTCTGGATCGTATGAAGCTCAAGTCTGGTGAGAGGCTCGTCGCGTCTCCGAACGTACTGTCTGCCGTGACCGAGGCTTTGGCGGAGACATCTCGCATTCGGACCTTAGATTTGAGCGTCATCACAAATTCCATGCCATCCGACATATGGCAAAGACTCGTATCGTCACTCACATATCCCATGCCATCGCTCCAAAGTCTGAACATTCGCACGTGGTCCCTGGGAGGTAGCCTATACATCCCCGTAGATTTCCTCGGTGGTCATTCCGGTCATTCTCCGTCTCTCAAGGAACTCTCCCTTTTGGGATGTCAAGCGCCTTGGGGATCGCCGGTACTGGCTAGTCTCACTACTCTCAACTTGTATGGTAACAGAGTACTCGATCTGCCCAGTACTTCGCAATTTTTACAGGCACTGGCTGGAATGCCATTGTTGGAGGTTCTTTTACTCACCGATGTCTTCCCCGTTGCCATAATCCCCACGGACACCCCATCTCATATTGCACTACCTTGTCTACGGAGGTTGCATTTGGAAGCAATGTATCCACCTCAAGCACCATCGTGTCTTGAAACACTGTGTCGGCTTTCATTCCCACGTGGGGTCAAGACCTGGCTACATATTTCGTATGACGAGTCCGCCTTCCTATCCTCACTACCGGACTCTTCTACGGAGTTCTCCTCTTCCGAACTCATCCATAGCTTTTTCAGAAAAGCATCCTCGCTCGGAGAGGCGAAAGCTCTCAGATTGTATAGCGAGTCTGACGATATCCTTCTCGAGATGGAGGTATGGTTTGACGTTGTTCCATTCGACCCCAAAAGAGATCCCTTCGATTCGACCAAATACCCGTTCAGAGCACGCGCTTCTTTTGGAGCAGACATCGAATGGCATGGCGCTTCTGATACTCCCATTGCGAATATCATGCACGAGATGACTAGGACAGTGTCTCTTCAACATCTCGATACCCTTGATATACGGCAGTTAGACGAGGGCAAAGAATCGGTGAACATTATACTCAATGTTCTCGTTGATTCGATGACGCTGAGGTGCCTCCTTGTGGGTAGAGCCAATATACGCAGTTTCATTGGATCCATCACAGCAGCGAAAAACGCAGATGAGGGAATGTCACGGACAGACAAGTCCCTGGCCTTTCCGGCTCTACGCGATCTTGGTTTCTACAATATCAACTTTCGACCGCTAATTCGACAAAGCCTCCTTTGGCCACTCATAACGACATTGGAGATGCGGCCGGAGAAACTGGAGCGGTTGATATTGATGAATGCTACGAATTTGCCTCATCCAGAGCTTCAACGACTACAGAATACTGCCTCTATTATCCTATCCTATAAAATGGAACTTTTCGACCTACATGTTGACACGGACGAGTCTCAAAGTAGTGAAGATGACGAAGAGGAATCTCAGGGTCACTATAGCTCGGAGGACGACTCGGAAGGACCACATTCTGACTTGGATGATGATTTCGACCCTGCTGATGTTGAAGATTGGCCTTACTGGGATTAAATTCTAATTACATTTCACATATTGTCGAGTTCCTTTTGTACTTTTTATGAGGCCCTTTAAATGATCATGTTTATATAGCGATGGAGTAGCTGGTTTTGTGACAAACAATTGCCGTCGGCAAGTTGAAAGTCTCTTCCAGCAACCACGACGAGGACTCCTGCCACTACACAAGCACTGTATAAATGAAACCACTGTTCTCGTCATTATGTGCTACATTGGCGGTACTTAGGGTGAACCACGACAAGGGTCAACTCGACTTGGACGACAATCCCTCGCACAGATAATGCCTCGCCAGTGTTGGAAAGAACAAGCAGGCTTTGGATGTAATCCTCGAGGTGTGTCGAACATCTATATGCAGACATTATAACCTTGACCAATCGAGTCTGTTTTTCAGACCTCTCGTACCAACGGTGCTTTTTCTCAACTCGCGTTCCTAATGGCCAGTGCTATCGGGCCTTGACCAGTCTTTTCACAACCCAGGATTGAAGATGGATACTCCGTGGGCAGTGTCACCTTCGAATATGAACAGTACGCCTTATACAACCTTGGGGATCCCAGGGCCAGACATAAATATTCACCCCAAAACGTTACTCTGCTCACACCACCTGCACCCGCACTACAATTCAGACTCAGATTCCTAACAAAGACAGTATGACGCCCATTAGCACGCCCACTTCCAGACGTCTTCAGCTGATTCGACTTTTCAGGCTGTACATTCATCTCTCTTAAGGACACATGCGTCTCCGTCGTGCGTCGGGATAATATATAAATCGTTTATCTTGCAAGCTGGCCCCTTCCACCCCACTATACCTATGGCGGGACTCTGTGGTACTCATTGGTTCGCGAACACTAATTTAGCCACGATTGCGGCCACGTTAGAGAAATGATCAGTTATCGTATACCCCGTCATTGGGACTTTTGGACCTGTCGTCGAAAAACCGAGCCCTTCCGTGGATTTCCAGCATTAGAGAAGACAAAACCCCATCCGTGGATAGTCGAGCTCAATAGATGTCGTCTGAATCCAGTGTATATCACATTGGTTCGTTGGTCCTGCAGGTTTTGGAGGTCTTGAGTCGGATGGGAATTCATCAAGATTACCCGAGGGAACGCGACACGATTCAGCCGAGCTGATGCTTGGATCACCAAAGTTTGTCAATGTTTCTTCTACCATGCCTTCCTCTGTTTATGCGTCAGTTTCCAGCAAAACGTGTCAAATCTGACGAAAAAGCTATCAGACAAAGGCCATAAGGCCCGACGTACCACCGCCCGCGAACAGCCATTCGACATATTGCAGAGCATACGGCTTCTTCAGTTTGAAATGCGAAGTATTGATCCCTCAAGCTCACGGGACCCTTTTTTCTGACTGGTTTTCTTTACACAGATACTTTCTGTGGAAGTTCGTCAAGCCAAGATAGGCAATGTTAAATGGAAAGACGTCTTTGAGGTGTGCCGGATTTCCATAGCTTCAACTCATCTTGTGTTTTTATCTTATCTAGCAGGTTACCAATGCTCGGGATCCCGAGCTAGGAATATCGGATCCATACGTGCTTCATGAAGAGCAGCGCCAAGGTCTGCAGGACGTGCTCGTACTTGTGAGTTATCCCTCGTGAAACGGGCGATTGGAACTAATTACCCTTGCTCATTACAGACGAAGGATACTGTTATTTCTAATGATACCCCAACAACATCGGCGATTCCGTCATTGAAAGAGCTGCCACCACCTGAAGAGCAACCTCTTGAAGCTAGTTCAGGGGAACACGAGGCTGATTCGTCGAAGCCCTTGTCCCGGTACGGCAGGAAAAAGAAGGTCAATCTACGACGTCCACCAGTGTTGCCGTTATAGTATTGTTAGCGCCGAACGATTGTTGTATGCTGTATTTAAATATTGCATGGTTATTATGAACGACATGAACTTGCTCGGCGGAAGGATGAGTGGAGGCTTTTCCGATTCGAATTCGGTTGTGTAAGCCCCAGCGTGACTCTGAGCAATGCTTTCGCACTCTGCCCACCACCCATCGTCTACCTTTAAACTTGTTCCCTTATCCTTCGGTCTGGAGCTTGGAAGGGAATAGTTTGATGGAATCTGCAATCATCCAGTGCGTTTTATCACCTAAAGAGAACCTCACCATCTCACGCAATTCAGTAATATATGGGAGCAGACAACCAAAGATGTGTCCGGGGTTGCCTTGCAAGGCTATCCGAATGAAAAGGGATCGAATACGACTCCAGCCAACGAGTCCAACCATCTCTTCGCAACCATGAACCAGATCACGATCGACCATGCTACCACTACACTTCGCCTCCAACCCATTCTCTCCTTTTACCAAGACTCGCCGGCACCGCTCGCACGTATACCCACCGAGATCCTAATTCTAATATTCGAGTTTTGCGTACAATCCGACACGTCAGGTCATTCGCTTTCTCGCTATGCGATGCCTTTTGTTTTATCCCAAGTGTGTCGGCGATGGCGCATGATAGCGACCTCCGCACCATCCTTATGGCAAAACATCCAAGTGCTTCCCGAGTTGCTCGTTCCTTGGCAACGTTTTCCACCTTCCAATAGACTTCGTCTGTGGTTGGACCGTTCATATCCTCTTCCAATAACCTGCCTCGCACTACTCGATAGCCCAGAGCTAGCTGTGCACAATGCAGAGCTTCTCGACGTGCTTATGGCTCATTCGGCGCGTTGGTTCACGATGGATTTCACATTCGGAGAACAAAGCGACTTATTTTATCAGCTGTGTAGCCAATGCAGTATTCTTCCGCAACTCAGTTGCTTTCGGGTTGAGGTCAAGATCGAGGACGGGGGAATCGATGCTACAGTACCTACGAGTTGGATTGCTCCAAATCTAAAGGATGCCGTGTTGCTTGTCCAGACTGGTTCGATGGATGTGCGGCACCATCTTTCGCTCCCGTGGTCCCAATTGGAAGACTTTGAGGGTATATTTTGCACACCCAAACCATTCCTCGACATTTCTCCCAATTTTACGCATTTGAGGCGCTGCTGCCTACAGATATCCCAGCACTTCGACATCCCTAGCTTGTCTTATTCCACGCTTCTCAGTCTGCGACATTTCGAGATATCTGGCCCATATCTCAGCATCGTACTCGTATTAAACAGACTATCCTTACCTGCATTACAGATTCTGGACGTGGATCCCGAGGAGCAGATTGGACCAGTAGCGGATGCGCTCTTTTCGTTGATTCTACGGCTGCAGACGCGGAGTTCTTTTCGTCTACACTCTTTCTCTACCCCTTTCTCGCTCTTCTCCTCAACAAATTCGCTCACGATGGCAAAGTCATTTGCCTCGATTCAGGAATTGCGGATTCTTCTAAGCCACGAAGAAGAGACTGGGACGAGTATATATAACCTGGCACACGCAGAGATGTTTCCGAACCTTCGAGCTCTACATTTGTTATTCCGAGAGATGTCCGACGAGGATTATTCTCTTTTCGCGCGAATGGTAGATGTGATCGACTTTCGAAGAAAGCCCAGAAAGCATTATCCAGACGTTGTTCCTTTGGAGGAGGTGTCAGTGGATGTGATCCGTGATTCTGATGGTCCCCAGTTACACATACCCACTCATACAATCGCTTTTCGTACCCTGTTGAAGATGCAAGGAGAGGGCCTTGTATTACTTGGGAAGGTGGTTAGGGGAGAATGGTATTCGTATTTTGGAGATACGCGATGGAGTGAGGAGGACCTTGAACAAGGAGCACAGTGGTGGGCGAGGTTTGGGTATAATGCCTGGTTGTTTGATCCAGAGATTGCTGCTTATGTGGAGGTTTGGCTTTTCCTGTATCAGTTGGCCATGTACTGACGAGTACCTTTTCAGCGCAAAGCTCTCGAGCAATCATGAAAGCGTGTTATTGAAGTGCGGATCTACATCATTGCCCTACTGTACTTGTTAGAGTATGTCAATACACATTCTAGTGCAGAACCAAGATTCCGAAAATTATATGTAACATTGGATGGGAATAGAAGCGAGGGCGAGATCAGGCGACAACGTCAAAAAATTCAACAGACGAAGATTTGGTACTACACTGGCGTTATTTTGAAGACGAGTACGGAACAAAACCAGCCACGCTATGTTCGTAAGCTACGAATGTGGTCAGAAGATTTGGAAAGATGATCGGGACATATGCTTACAGAAGACCAGCAAGAGCCTGTATGACAGCGGGTTCTCTCTCAACCCAATTCATAGCCCCATCAACAACAGCCCGACCAGGCCATGACGTAGGTAGATGACGCCTCCGACGAAGATAGTCTAGCTTGGACACAAGGGCCATCTTGAGATTTACATCATCAGGGAGAGGTGGGACGTAGGATGTCGATTCTGGTGTCCTTGCTTCGCGCAGGTAATCCAAAAAGGAGGAATGGTAAATCCGTATGGAATCGTGCTCGCTGCCCCGATCAGGTATGTGAATGACCGAGGAGAAACCAGCTAACACTCTCAGTATCACCTCTTCCTCCAAGTCAAGGACTTGAGCGATGAACCAAAGTTCGCCTGACTTGTCAAGCATGAGCCGTAGGATTTTCTGCACTGTGGAAATATCCTGGCACTGCTGGAACAGGTGGCGAAACATGACGGGGAAAAATGACATCATTGGGGTCAGAATGTCAGTCGCACGGTCTTGGTGGACTCGAACAACGTGATGATAGAGCAAAAGTAGCTGATCTTCCTTCGTGGAGCCACTCGGTTCAGAATTGAGTAGAGCAGCTAGTCGTTCCCTAGGTTGCTCTGCATCGAGATAGCGGAGGAGGGTCTGCATGTAGGCTGTCTCGCCACCTGCGCGTCCCAAGACCTGAGCTATGTACGTCTGACTGGGCCATGACTGAGGTAAATGATGCTTTGAACGAATATCCTCGAGGCTCGACACGAGTGTGGCCTTTGACTGTAGGTCATAAGGCAGAGGTGGTACAAGGAACTCTTTACGGAGGTAGTCCGAGAAGGAGGAATGATAGATCCATACGGAGTTGTGCTCATTGCCATGATCAGGTAGGTGGATGACCGAGGAGAAATTGCTCAGTACTCTCAATATCACTTCTTGCTCTAAATCGAGAACTTGAGCAATGAACCAAGGCTCGCCTGCGGAAGGCGTGTCCGAGTTCTTGTCAAGCACGAGCCGCAGGATTCTCTGCGCAGTAGAAGTATCATGGCACTGTTGGAACAGGTGGCGAAACATGGCAGGAAGCCATGGGATCATGGGGGACAGAATGTTAGTTGCCTCGTCTTTGTAGACTCGGACAACGTGATGATAAAGCAAAAGAAGTTGGTCTTCCTTCGTGGAACCACCCGGTACAGAATCGAGTAAAGCAGCTAGCCGTTCCTCGGGTTGCTCTGCATCAAGATAGGGAAGAAGGGTTTGTATGTAGGCTGTTTCGCCACCTGCGCGTTCCAGGATCTGTGATATAGACTTCTGGCTAGGCCACGACTGAGGCAAATGATATTTTGAACGGATATCCATGAGATTCGAGACGAGCGTGATCTTTGACCGTAGGTCATAACAAAGAGGCGGAACAGCGAATTCTCCTGACCTCTCCGGATCACGCAAGTAATCGGAAAAAGAGGAATGGTAAAGTCGTATGCGTTCGCGTTCATTCGGTTTCGGTACGTCAAGGACCGAGTGAAGACCAGACAACGTGACATGTGTTGTCTCTTCATCAAGTCCGAGGATCTGAGCGACGAACCACGGCTCATCGCTACCAGGGATACCCAACCCGCTCTCCAGGACTACTTGTAAGATCTGGATGACCGTAGCAACATTGCGGCAGTTGGATAGAATTTGGTGGTAGAGCAGATCCAGTTCGGCATACGGGGAAGGTTTGACTGGTTGCATGTCAAGTATCTCCTGCAACCTGCTGTGAGGAAGAGCATGGTGGTCGTCAATATATTTGGTCACTGTGGTAGCGTAAATAAATTGCCCAGAAGCTCTATGAACGAGCTGAGCGACCACACTCGTGCCTGGCCATGGCATGGGAACATTCTGCATGACACCAGAGTATTTCTCGACGATTTCGCTGAACCGAGCGTTGAGATAGGTCTCGATATCGCGATCGGTCTGAAAACAGTCTGTGATTCCTAGACGGTCAAGTGCGACGCCGTTCTGGGATAATATCCGGTTGAAAAAGTTGGTGATGTGGACTTCGGGTCGACTGAATAGAAGAAAGTCGATTGGAAATGAAGGGTTCTTGGCGATAACGTCGCATATGAATGATAAAAGCCTTTCCTGGGAATTTATATCCAGACATTCATCGAGACCATCGATGACCATAACACCCTTGGAAAACCCCCGCAGGAAGGAAGGTACAGCCAAACACGGACGGAGTACCAACTCTTCAAATGCAGACTCCATATTAGCCCAACCAAGAGCATTGTGTTTCCTTTTGACTGCAGCTTTGATTGCCCTCTGCACCAAAAAACGGCCGAGTAATGATTGCGAACGTGACTGTGCGAGTTGATACGCAATGGTTGCGACAAAACGATCGATATTGTTGCGAGTAGCGTCATTCCTTGAAAAGAAGAAGTCTGCAGCAATATCGGCTTGGGAAAACTTTTCGCAAAGTGTTTGCGCAATGGCCGATTTTCCAACACCGACGGTACCATACACCCAGAAGACTCGGGAATGCTTTGATCGGTCTTTTCGCCGAATCCATGCACTGAGTTTCTCCAGAACTTCAAGGCGTGTGTCAGGGTGGCATTTGGGAGGAGGATGGCGAATCTCAGAGTTGTGCATGGCGTTCGGTGCCGCGTGATGCAACAAGACGGAGAGAGGTTTCCGGAGGTCAACTATTTTCATTTTGTTAGATCATCGAAATCATGGAGAGCAAAAACAGACTCACCGGGCGACCGGTCGTGATGATGGTTTGTAGTCGTAGAATTATAATACGTATTGTGATCGCCTTGAACATTATTTGTTGTATTATCGTGTACATTGTGCTGATCACCCTGCACGTGGTTTGATGTTCCTCCACTTTGCCAGGAGAACATGGAAACAGGAGTGGTAGGGCTATTAGACGATCAGGTCCAAGCAGCATTTCGCGGGGGAAAAGTTACATACCTCGACATCGGTGACTAATGAAGCTTGAGCGATGAGAGCTAGAAGGTGTCCTTGTTGGCTGGCGTGAGGTTGCAGTGCTACTAACAAATGGATGCAATCAATGGAGACTAGAAATATGAACAGCAAGCGACCGTCTTACCTCAAGTGGGGGTAAAGGCGAGAGTATTGCGGGGGAGCATGTGGATCCAACGAGGTTCAAGGACTGTGCAAGACGTTTGTGTGACCAATATACCATATCGTCTCGGTTCCCAGTGATTGATGCTGGAAGCTCGAACTGTTCACGCGACCTGTACAGCGAATCTAGAAACAGCGTCGTACACTGTAAAGCCTTTGCGACGGGTTTGAGATTTTGAGTAACCGTATTTGCAATTCTGAAATGGGTGAAACAAACGTTCAAACCCACTAGTGGGCGATGTCGAAGCAAATATCCATGAGTCCGCGTACCCCAGCAGAAACTAATGTTCAGACACTCACTATAATTGACGGACCCGACCTTCGACAGTGTATTAGGCAAGTCTCTTCTGGCCGCACTACCTCGTGAAATCCTTCCAAAAAAATCAGCCTTCATGTATAAAAGAGCACCAGCCCAGTCCGTGTCCTGTGGGGGACATCGAAGGTCAAGAAAGGGACTTTACGGAAGAAAAAAGTATCTGCTTACCGATGTTTTGGAATTGATTGACAGTGTTGCCCAGGTTCAAAATATTGAGATGAGAGATCGAGTAAAATGGAACGAGCCTGGAAGTCCGTTGCATTGGGACACTATCGAGTATTGGAGCCGTCGTAGGTCGAGCATAATGAGAGTTTTCTTCAAAAATTTTTGAGGTGCGTGAGAGTTGCGGGCCGCAACGTGACTAAAAAGGGGCGTAACTTAGACGCGAACTAGCACAGTCGATTTCAGTCAAGGTCAATAGGTGAGTTGTACAATCAATCTCTTTCACGGCAGAACCAGCAATTTACTTTCCTCACCTAGGCGGCGTGTACCTGTCAATCGTGCCCCCACACTTCGTCCAGGATAACAGGTCCTTCAAACGGCTCGAACCTGAAGAAGGGGCATTGAAGCGCGGTGAGTATTCTAGCCAGTATCCCACAAATACACTTGCTAATGGCAAACAATAGATATCTACCTAAAATGCCAAATCCTGAAGAGCAATTCCAGCTCATCGACGAGAAAATAGCACAAGCCAAAGAGAACCTTCGCAACCTCCATTCCCAGCGCAATTCCCTCCTCCCCATTTGTCGCCTTCCCAATGAAGTTCTCGGCCTCATCCTTAGCTTTTGCACCTCAGATTTGCGTCTGCGAGGTCATAGCACAACTCGCTCGCGGAGCTGGCTATGGCCTACACACGTCTGTCAACACTGGCGTGCAGTCGCGTTGGGGTGTCCCGCCATATGGAATACACCAGACTTTACCAAAACATCCTTAGCGCAGGAGATGCTCGTCAGAGCAAAGTCGGCGCCATTGTACATTCGTGCCGCAATCTATAGCGACAGAGATGGAAAGCGAGAGGTACTGAGGGATGCCCTTCAGGATATGACACGGGTCGCGAAAATAAATATTAGTTCCTCTCTTCCGTCAATTCTACAGGTACTTGCGGAGCTCGTCCAACCTGCTCCGATGCTCAGCTCCCTTTCTATAATCAACAAACAACATGCCACCAGTGTCGTATTACGAGACGACTTTCTAGCTAACGATGCACCTGGCCTTCGAGAACTGTCACTCCAACACTGCGTATTGCATTGGGGACGCATGTCCAAGAGTCTCAGTGGCCTTCGAGAACTCATCTTGCAAGGTGGTGAAAGTAATCGAATTTCGCGCTCTGATCTCAAGGCTTTTTTACAAGCCTTGCAGATGATGCAGGCTCTTAAATCTCTCGAACTGTGGGACATTCTCCCATATGGTGACTCTGTTATTGTCGGCATCCTTACTACTCTTCCTGAGCTGGAGTCTGTCAGAGTCACTGGTTCGGTCACTGGTTGTGTCAGTTTGCTCAACGCTGTCACCTTTCCCTCAAAAGCCTTCCTCGACATCAATGCCATCGTGCCCACAGGTGACAGCATACTCAGCAAGGCATTTCCGATTCTTCCTCGCCTCATTAACATCGCTGAACACTACGCCGAATCTATCTACATGTGCACCATGACCAACCGCTTTGTGCTCAGAGTCTTTGACCATAAAGACGTCCGTCACCCATCACATGGGTTGTCACGGCTCAATTTTTACTTATCGAAGACTGCGCGTCCTTATATGCAGCAAGTTGAACTCGACGACTTCGCAAAGCACGCGTTGCAAATCTTACCCGTCCCTCGTCTATCAGCCATTAATGTTGCAGTCGGAAACGGGATTTCCGCCGAAGATTACATCCAGTACTTTGGCTCCCTGACGAAGCTCCATACGATGACTGTAGAGGGATCTTGCGGGTATTCGTTCATACAGGCCTTCTGTTCTTCTACATTCACACACCCTCCTGGCGATATCCCATTTCTTTCCCTTCGAACCATTGTCTTACAACACATGGACCTCGAGACACCTCTGGATGGAGGCGCGGCTGTTGGTGTTAGATTCTTGAACGCACTGCGGCATCGTTCGGAGACCGGAGAAGCTGTCCATTGTGTCAGCATCAAGACATGCAGCAACTTTAGTACCGAACAACATGCCGACCTGAAGGAAGTTGTTGGAGAAGTTGACTGGGACGGTTATTATGTCGATAGTGACGGCGAAGAACGGGAATACTACGATAGCCAGGACTCGGACTATTGAAGGGGTCGTAGGTATAAAAACGTTACATACCAGTGAAGTATTATGCCCATATGAACTACTCTACACACTCAGGCTCTAGATTATCGACAAAGCAAACTAGCTTCGATTCAGTTCAGGCTAAGTAATTATTTATTTAATAGGAGCGCTAATGAGACACGCAACCTTCAAGTATCTCAAACCTCGTGTTACTACGAAGCGTGTAAATGTTCAAATTTGAATGTGCAGACGAGATCACTGAGTACACCAGGACAAGGGAAGTTGTTGTGAATAAATTCAAATCGAAAATCGCTGGTATGAATCACAGCGCGGGAACAAGTCGACCTGCATCTTTCTCTTGACCACAACAGTCGGATTTTCTTCCCAGTACCTTCACCTTCGAAAACACGCCGAGGTATTGATAGTGATTTGAAGGACCATCGAGTTCAGGCGTTTCAAGGGCATATCATTTTCGACCAAGATTGAAGGAGAAAGAGCCTCTCTGAATTGGTGAGTATTCCGGCCAGTATCCCAACAAAGACGCCTAATAACTATGAGCAACAGATATCTATTCAATGTCAAATATTGAAGAGCAATTCCAGCTCCTCGACGAGAAAATCGCACAAACTAAAGAGAACCTTCACAACCTCCATTTCCAACGCAACTCCCTCCTCCCCATCTGTCGCCTTCCCAATGAAATCCTTGCCCTTATCCTTATCTTTTGTGCCTCCGATGTGCGACGCTATAGCACTCCTCACTGGCGAATGAGCTGGCTCTGGCTCACACACGTCTGTCAACATTGGCGCGCAATTGCGTTGGGGTGTCCGGCTATGTGGGATACACCAGACTTTTCCAAACCGTCTTTAGCACGGGAGATGCTCGTGAGAGCAAAGCTTGCACCTTTGTATATCCGTGCCGCGGTTCGCAGCGACAGACTGGACCGGCAAGAGGTTCTGAGGGATGCCCTTCGAGACATGACACGCGTCGCAGAGATCGATATTGGCACCTTTTTTCCGTTGGTTCTGGATGATGTCCTTCCGGAAATTATTCAGCCTGCTCCAGTACTCGAAAAACTCTGTATTCACAACCAGCGGAGTACCGACAGGGTCATATTACCAGATGATTTTCTAGCTGGTAATGCCCCGCGCCTTCGAGAGGTGTCTCTTCGATACTGCATGTTGCATTGGGGACACATGTCCAAAACTCTCAGTGGCCTTCGTTCGCTCCGTTTACACGGTGGAGAAAGTAACCGGATCCCACAGTCTGATTTCAAGGCTTTTCTGCAAGCCATGCAGACGATGGAGCTTCTTCAGACTCTCTGCATTATCGACGTTTTCCCAGATGGTGACCCCATCATTCTTGACACCGTGACTCTTTCCAAGCTGGAGGATGTCATGGTGTTCGGCTCGGTCAATGGCTGTATTAGTCTACTCAACTGCATTGCATCGCCCTTTGCAACCTCATTTGAGTTCACGGTCATGGTTTCCCAACCTGGTGACTGCAACAAGGCACTCGCCATCCTTCTTCACTTTCTCAGCATTGCGCAAAACTACACCGAATCCTGCCACATATGTGCAACACATGGCGAGTTTAAGATCAAAATGTTCGACCAAGATCTCCGAGATCTCCCATTTCTGCCATCCGTTACAAACTCGCGGTTTAGTTTTGGTTTGCGTAACAGGACAACAACTTCTGTGCCACCCTCCGAATTCTACGATTTCGCCAAGCGGTTCTTGGAGCTGTTATCTTCCCTACGTGTAACAGGTATTGATCTGATACACGGCAGCGAACTCCCCGTAGAGGATTTCATTCGTTATTTCGGTTATTTGACAGCAATTTCTGTACAGGGGTCTTGTGCGTATGTGTTCATCCAGGCCTTTTGCTCTTCCACATCTACACATCCTCCCGGCGACATCCCCTTTTCTTCCCTCAAATCCATATACCTACGATATATGGACTATACGAGATGTTTGGATGCAGACGCAGGGCCAGCCGCCGGTGTCAGGCTCATAAACGCACTGCGGCATCGCTCGAAGCAAAGAAAGGCTATCCGTTCCATCCATATCAAAGATTGCCATAATTTCAGTACCAAACAATTTGATGAACTGAAGCAAGTTGTTAAAAGAGCTTACTGGGATTACCGGTTTATTACCGACAGTGATGGCGAAGAAATGGAATACGATGAGGACTCGGACTACTGAGGGAAGATATCTTGTTGCCTCTTTCAATGTATAAACACGTTACATATCAATGAAATAATCTCGTATACAAGATACTCTATGCGCTCGAGTTCCATATTACTGGCAAGTGCTTGGCATGGAACTACACCACACTTTGTATATCGCAGGTATGTACTGTACGGACCAGATTATGATTGGCGTCGAGCAGTAGTACTGATAACCAGTGACACTGTACAGTGTACAAGTGGCACATGATCGTTACGGCATGAATTCTGAAAACGACATCCCCCTGTCACCGTGCTCTCCCTTGTCAGACCTGCCACGAAACAGCGTATTTTGCTTCCAGAGGTGGTCATTAGGCGAAAGAATGGGATGGGACTCGACCTAGGGAAGGAAGTACAAATTTTCGTTGGCATACTGTACGCTTGGACGTAAATTGATCTGTATGCAGGGCGTACAGCCGATGTATACGCCAATCAACTTTCGGTACGTACCTGTGGCATACAAAGCGTTGGGCGGTGGTGTAGTGCTGTCCTCAAAGTGCTGACTAATGCACGCAACTTGGCTTTGAACCACCACCTCAAGCTGGGACAGAGCACATCTTCGGCCATCTTTCTAGCAGGTGAGTATTTTCCATTCACATTGAAATGCTAATAACTGATCTGGAGATCTATCTTGTCGTGTTGCGACCAGCCAGTCTTACGATGACCGAACACGATTCCCGTCTACTATCTATCTCCCACCTTCCTACCGAAATCTTTACCGAGATCTTCACATATTGCATGGACTGCGAATCAAAATCCCATCCCAACTCTATATTGTCATTGACCCATGTCTGTCGGCAATGGCGAGCTGTCATCCTAAACTACACTCTTTTTTGGTCCTGCCCCGACTTTTCACGACCTCTATTGGCAGGAGAAATGATCCAAAGGTCCAAACCAGGTCCTCTAGACATTTGTTTGGATCATATAATGCCAACATATTCGGAAATGCGGCACAACAGGGCCGTGTCTCCAGCTGTGTTGTCCATGGTGACAGAGGCGGTGTTGACAGAGGTACCTCGGATACGAACGTTGAAGTTGAAGTCCATATCCTATAGGTACAATATACCGGTTGAGACACTGGGTACAATTCTCGGGTCACTCACGCAGCCCATGCCATTGCTCCAGCATTTGAGCGTCCGCCCGAGCGATGACGAAGCCAGCCTCGAGCTTCCTGCGCACATCCTCGCTGGTGGATCGCCGCTTCTCATGAAACTCGAGCTACACCAATGTAAAATTCCTTGGAGGTCTTCCATATTCGCCAACCTTACCACACTCGATCTGGGTGGCGACATGTTGCCTGCCAGTGACCTGCCGAATGCCTCAGAGTTCCTAGAGACGTTGGGTGGATCACCATTATTGGTGCATCTCTCACTTACAGATGTTTTCCCTCTATCTATCGCAGCAGGCGTGCAACCAGCCGTCATTGCGCTTCCTCATCTACAGAAACTATATCTAGAAGTGCAAAATACAGCTCAAACACATTCGTGTATCGAAACATTTCACCGACTGTCGTTCCCACAAACCGCCAATGTTCGATTGCTCATCTCGTATGCCGAGTCTACTTTCCTATTACCCCCATCTTCCAAACTCTTCCGCACATTTTTCAAGAAGATGTCATCGTCAGGAGATGCGGAAATCCTCAAACTGTGCGCAGAGTCTGACGATATCAACTTGGGACTGGAGATTGGGTACAAAGCTATCCCATTCGACCCGAATAACGACATGTTCGATGTCAAGTGTTCGAATAAAGTACTTTCTTCTTCGACGGATATTGAATGGCATGGTACTACCCACCACTATGCGCCGAATGAGACTATCGTCCAAGAGATGGTTAAATCCTTTGATATGAAACACCTCGAAACCATCGACCTCCGGGAGTTTACCGAAGAGAAGGGGTTGGCAAAGGCTGTATTCGACTCCCTGGTCGATTCGACGACGCTCAGATGTCTCCTTATCAGCAAGGAGAACATAGGCGCTTTCATCACATGTATCACGGCGGCAAAGCCCTTCGCTTTCCCGGCTCTACGTGACCTTGGTCTCTTTGACGTTGATCTTCAAAAACTGATTGATGAAGGTCGTCTCGAGTCGCTTGTATATGCATTGGATGCGCGACCAGAGAAACTCGAACGATTGATGATTGATGAATGTTATCTCCTTCAACCGGAATTTACACCACTACGAACCGCTGCTGTTGTCACGGTCTCCAATATGATGCAACGCAGTGACTCCGACTCGGATAGTACGGAGTCGGACGAGTCTGGGAGTAGTGAAGATGAGAGTGAGGATGGAAGTGAAGAAGATGGAAGTGAAGGCGAGGATGAAGACTATGATGATGATGAGATGTACTACAATCATGATGATTATTATTATTCCGAAGACTGGCCTTGACTATATTCTTCATGTATTTGTACGACAAAGATTGTATCAATCAATCTCCCGAGTAGGCATCGCAGACGTTCTCCATGAGATCTGGATTGAAGAACAGGCTTTCAATAAGTATAAGTTCGGGCACTTGAAGTTAGGAGAAAGTTACCTCAGTTTGTTGTTCCAGGTAAATCTGCGCGCTAGATCCATGTCTCTGAAGAACGCGGTAGGCGGAGTGTAAAGAACGTATCTTAGGGGATGAGCAAATAGACCAGGTGCCGCTGACGAAAACTGGCGAATACTGAGACAGTAGCCTTTCGATGAAGCATGTACCGAGCCCGGTCTCTTTCTGCCTCATCTCGGTCCATCTGTGGTTTGTCTTCACCGTAATTACTGCATCTTTTTGCCTGGCTTGTATGGGGCCCTATCGTTAGCAGTTGAAGAAACATGTTTCCAGGAGACAAAAGACGTGGATGTGGATAGCCAAACTTGCAAAGTGTCTATGATGTCGCGTCGAGGACAAGGTACGATGTGTAGTGAGTTACTGTTGACTGAGGCATCAATAAGACACATATTCATTGTGGAATAGAGCTGGATGGCGTACTGGACGTTGTTTTCCCTTCAACGCTTCGCCAGGTCTGCTTCAGAAAGAGTCGCGTCGAAAAGGCTGCTCCTGTAAAATAGTCAGCGCAAATAGACGATAGACTCACCTTACTCACCTAGTCAATATTAACATCCCAGCCAGGCCTATTGACATTTCAGAAAATGCTGTCCGTTCTCGCGTTCCTCTTGAAGAACTTATATCAAAAGGAATGGATGAATTCAGGATCGAGCGTGATGATGGTGGTTTGGGAACAACCTCCTTATGAAAACGGACTCAGACTAAAACACCGAAAAGCTTACATTACATGCCTTAACGTTTTGAGCCTAGGCCTAAAATCCCTCGACTGATAACTGAACTAAGCAATCAAACGCAGAAGAACGAGATATTATTGTCTTAGCTTCGATTCAGTTCAGGCTAAGTAATAGGAGCGCTAATGAGACACGCAACCCAAACTGGCACCTTCAAGTGTCTCAAGCCTCGTGTCACTGTGAAGCGTGTAAATGTTCAAAGTTGAACGTGCAGACGAGGAGGACAAGGGAATCAGAAAGTTGTTGTGGACCGAAAATCCCTAGGCTGATAGCGCGGGAACAAGTCGAGCTGCACCTTTCTCCTGACCACAACAATCGGATTTTCTTCCCAGTACCTTCACCTTCCAAACCACGCCGAGGGATTGATAGTGACTTCAAAGGACCATCGAGTTCAGGTGTTTCAAGCGCATATCATTTTCGGCCAAGGGTGAGGGAGAAAGAGCTTCTCGGTGAGTAGTCCAGCAAGCACCCCACAAAGACAGCTGCTAACTATGAGTAGCAGATATGATGTTAAATATTGAAGAGCAACTCCAGCTCCTCGACGAGAAAATTGCGCAAACTAAAGAGAACCTTCGCAACCTCCATTTCCAGCGCAACTCCCTCCTCCCCATCTGTCGCCTTCCCAATGAAATCCTCGGCCTCATCCTTACCTTTTGCGCCTCAGATGTGCGACGCCATAGAACACATTGCTCGCAAATGAGCTGGCTCTGGCCTACACACGTCTGTCAACACTGGCGCACAATTGCGTTGGGGTGTCCGGCTATGTGGGATACACCAGACTTTTCCAAGCCGTCTTTAGCGCGGGAGACGCTCGTCAGATCGAAGTCAGCGCCATTGTACATTCGTGCCGCAACTCGTGGCTACAGAACGGACCAACAAGAGGTTCTGAGTGACGCCCTTCGAGACATAGCACGCGTCGCAGCGATCGAGATTGACACCTCTCTTCCGCTGATTCTGAATGTCCTTTTGGGGGTCGTCCAGCCTGCTCCAGTGCTCGAAACACTCCGCATTCACAATGAGCGGGTTACCGCTAGTTTCGTATTACCAGACAACTTTTTAGCTGGTAATGCCCCTCGCCTTCGAGAGATGTCTCTTCGAAACTGCGTGTTGCATTGGGGACACATGTCCAAAACTCTCAGTGGCCTTCGTTCGCTCTGTTTACGGGGTGGTAAAAGTAACCGGATCTCTGATTTGAAGGCCTTTTTGCAAGCCATGCAGACGATGCAGCTTCTTCAGACTCTCGACATTTTCGACATTTTCCCAGATGGCGACTCCATCGCTCTTGACACCGTGACTCTTTCCAAGCTGGAGCGTGTCATGGTGTTCGGCTCGGTCAATGGCTGCATTAGTCTCCTCAACTGCATTGCATCGCCCTTTGCAACCTCAATTGGGTTTACGGTCATGGTTTCCCAACCTGGTGACTGCAACAAGGCACTCACCATCCTTCCTCACCTTACCAGCATCACCCAAAGCTACACTGAATCCTGCTCCATATACGCAATGGAAGGTCAGTTTGAGATCGAAATGTTTGACCAAGATCTCCTTCATCGAGGAAAGTCGCGGTTCAGATTTGACCTGGTCAAGAGGTCAGCGGATTCTGTGCCAGCCTCCCAATTTTACGATCTCTTCAAGCGGTTGTTGGAGCTCTTATCCTCCCTACGTGTAACAGGTATTCATCTGATACTTGGCGATGAATTCTCCGTAGAGGATGTCACACGTTATTTCGGTTCGTTGAAGGAGCTCGCCACAATTTCTGTAGAGGACCACTGCGCATATGCGTTCATACAAGCCTTTTACTCTTCTACATTTACACATCCTTCCGACGATATACCCTTTTCCTCGCTCAAAACCATCGTCTTGGAGTGTATGGACTTTGGGAGATCTTTAGATGCAGGTGCAGGGTCAGCCGGTGTCAGGTTCATAAACGCACTGCGGCATCGTTCGGAACAAGGAAAAGCTATCCATTGTGTCAGTGTCAAACATTGCAGCAATTTCGATATCGAACAATATGACGAACTGAAGGAAGTTGTTGGGGAAGCTTACTGGGATGGCCGCGAGTTTACCGATGACGAAGATGACGAGGAACTAGAAATCGGATATGATGGGGACTAGGAGAGGGAAGACGTCTTGTTTCCCCTTTCACGTTACATACCAGTGTAATAATCTCGTATACTTATATAAAATACTTTTCACGCTCGAGCTCTAGATTATGCATCGGGTCTTTTTCGCTACCTCTGCTCAGTCCTGCTGACTAATGCACGTAATTTGGCTTTGAACCACCACCTCAAACTGGGACAGAGCTCATCTTCGGCCATCTTTCTAGCAGGTGAGTATTTCCCAGTGTCGTTGAAATGCCAATAACTGATCTGGAGATCTTGTTGTGTTGCGACCAGCCATTACGATGACCGAACACAATTCCCATCTATCCATCTTCCACCTTCCTACCGAAATCCTTACCGAGATCTTCACATATTCTATGAGTTGCGAATCGAATTCCCATCCCAATTCCATACTGCGACTGACCCACGTCTGTCGACAATGGCGAGCTATCATCCTAAACTACCCCCTTTTTTGGTCCTGCCCCGACTTTTCACGACCTCTATTGGCAAAAGAAATGATCCAAAGGTCCAAACCAGGACCTCTAGATCTTCATCTAGCCTTTGTCATCAAATGGCGTACCTCAATCTCAAATATGCTCTCCGTCATGACAGCCTCGTCAAACGAAATACCTCGCATTCGAACATTAAAGTTGATGCTTGGTTACAGCGGGTTCTGTATCCCACACTACATGCTGCAACCCCTTGTTTCGCTACTCACGCAAGTGCAACGGATGCCACTACTCGAATCTTTGAGTATCCGTTCGTGCGGCAACGAAGCCAAGTTGGAGCTCCCTACACACATCGTTGCTGGTGGATCGCCGCTTCTCAAGGAACTCGATCTACGCCAATGCAGAATTCCTTGGGGATCACCTATTTTCGCCAACCTCACTACACTCAATCTCGATCTGAGTGGAGACGAGTTTCCCGGCAATGATCTGCCAGATGGATCAACGTTTTTACAAACGTTGGGCGAGTCACCACTACTAGAGCGTCTCTCGCTCACAGGTGTCTTTCCGCTTTCTATCACGACAGACGCGCTGCCGGCTGTTATCGTGCTACCTCATCTACGGCGACTACATCTGGGAGTGCAAGATCCGGCTCAAACACGTTCGTGTATCGAAACATTTCGCCGGCTGTCTTTCCCGCAAACCGTTGGTGTTTGGTTACATATTACCTATGACGAGTCGGCCTTGCCATTCCTCGAGGAGTCGTCATCTAACCTCTTTCGCCCGTTTTTCGACAAAGTGACATCGCTCGGCAAGGCGAGGATCGTTAGACTGTATAGTGAGTCTGATGAAACCGTCAACCTGGAGATATGGTTCAAAGCTATTCCATTCGACCCCGAGGATGACTTTTTGGAACCCTTGGTTTCAGAATGTTATAGAACCGGTGAAAAAATCCCTTCTTTCGGAGCGGAAATCGAATGGCTTGGCGATACCCAACACTATGTACCAATGCAAAGTGTCATTCGAGAGATGGCTAGATCTCTTTCCATGAAACACCTCGAAACACTCGACCTCCGTCAACACGCCGACGAGGATTCAGCAAAGATTATACTCGATGCTCTTGTTGATTCGACGACGCTCAGGTGCCTCCTTATCAGCGAAGAAAGCACACGCGGTTTCGTTGCATGTATCACAGTCTCTGCGTTTCCGGCTTTATGCGACCTTGGCCTCTTTCGCGTTGATCTTCGACAGCTGATTCGGGAAGGACTGTTTGAGCCGTTGGTATCTACGCTGGAGACACGACCCAAGAAACTCGAGAGGCTGATGATTGATGAGCACGAGCTCCTTCCTATCGATTCGGAAATTGAACGCCTACAAAATGTTGCTGTTGTTACGGTCTTTAACAAGAATGCGAGGTAGTGAAGATGGAATTCAAAGCGAAGACGAAGACAGGGCTACTTGTAGAAAACTAGTTTTTGCGTGTAAATGTTAATATCGTTTTGTTTGTATTCGTACCTGCCAATGGTATAGCTATTCCGAGTCCCTTTCTTTATCCTCGTATCTTAAGAGTTTGGATGTTAGAACCTGTCGTAATTTAGATACTGACTGTAGGTTAATAGCAAACAAGTGCTGACTAATGACACGCAACTTGGCTTTGAACCAACCCCTTTTAAGCAACTTTTAAGCCGGGACAGAACTCATCTTCGGCCATCTGTCTAGCAGGTGAGTATTTCCCAGTATCATTCAAATGCCAACAACTGATCTTGAGATGTATCTTGTCGTGCTGCGATCAGCCAGTCTTACGATGACCGAACATAATTCCCAGCTGGCCCTTTCGCACCTTCCTACCGAAATCTTTATCGATATCTTCACATATTGCATAGATTGTGAATCAAGCACCCATCCCAATTCCATATTGCAACTCACTCACGTCTGTCGACAATGGCGAGCTATCATCCTAAATTGCCCCCTTTTTTGGTCGTGCCCAGACTTCTCGCGGCCCCGACTGGCGAGAGAAATGGTCCAGAGATCCAAACCAGGTCCTCTAGACGTTTGTTGGGATCATATGATTCCCAGATATCCAGCAAAGCCTCGCAAACTTTCTTCAGAGGTGTTGTCTCTGGTGACAGAGGCATTGGTAGCAGAAACTCCCCGCATCCGAGTGTTGAGCTTGAATTCCTTGTCCAGGCGTCGGCTTCGCATACCGGTTGACACACTAGTTCTATCACTCATGCAGCCCATGCCATTGCTCCAGTATTTGAGTATCTGCCCGAGCGATGACGAAGCCAACCTCGAGCTTCCTGCGCACATCCTCGCTGGTGGGTCTCCGCTTCTCGAGAAACTCGAGCTGCACCAATGTAAAATTCCTTGGAAGTCTTCCATATTCGCCAAACTTACTACACTTGATCTGGGTGGCGACAGGTTGCCCGCCAGTGACCTGCCGAATGGATCAGAGTTTTTACAAACGTTGGGCAGGGCACCGCTACTAGAACATCTCTCGCTCACAGATGTGTTTCCTCTGTCTATCGCGACAGACGTTAAACCGGCCGTCATTGCACTTCCTCATCTACAGGAACTGTACCTAGAAGTACAAAATCCAGCTCAAACACATTCGTGTATCGAAACATTTCACCGGCTCTCTTTCCCAAAAACTATCAATTTTCGATTGTACATCTCGTATGCAGAGTCGGCTTTCTCATCCTCCTCACCTTCCCCACTCTTCCGCACATTTTTCAAGAAAGTGTCATCGTCAGGAGAGGCGAAAATTATCAGCTTGTGCGTCGGGTCTTCACACGAAGTGACGACATGTTCAATTGCATGTGTCCGACTGGAGCACTTGCTTCTTCGGTGGAGATTAAATGGCATGGCACTCCCCGCCGCTATGCACCCCATGAGACCATCGTCCAAGAGATGGTTAAATCCTTCGATATGAAACACCTCGAAACCATCGACCTCCGGGAGTTTACTGAACACAAGGGGTTGGCAAAGGCTATATTCGATTCTCTGATCAATTCGACGACACTCGGATGTCTCCTTCTCAGCGAGAAGAATATACGCGCTTTCATCACATGTATCACGTCCTCAGCTTTTCCGGCTCTACGTGACCTTGGTATCTTTGATGTTAATTTGCGACACCTGATTAGGGAAGATTGTTTTTGGTCGCTCGTATCTGCATTGGAGGTACGACCAGAGAAACTCGGGCGATTGATGATTGATGAGGGTTATCTTTTTAAATCGGAATTTGAACGACTACGAGCTGCTGCTGATGTTATGGTCTCTACTGTGACGTACTGTGGTATATCGATGTCGGATGTGGAGTCGGATTACTGTGGGGTTAGTGAAGATGAAGAGGATTAGATGATGTATGTGATTAGGATGGTTATTCCAACCTGGAAGACTGGTTTGAACTACTTGTAACTCTTCATCTGCTGATACTGTGCCAGACACGGACTACCATTTAGAAAGTAGGTCCCGGTCACCTGTAAAACTATTGATGACAGTATTGTGAGCAGCGGTCAATCGATACCTGTTTGACTCGTTTCTCCCAACGACGACAATCGGATTTTCTTCCCAGTACCTTCCTTGTAAACCATACCGAGGGATTGGTAGATAAGGCTTTTTGAGCAACGTGCACCAACCCCATCCCCCAAAACAACAAAACACTAAAACTACTGGAAAAAAAAAAAAAAAAAAAAAAAAAAAAAATAAAAAAAAAAAACCATATCCACTTACCTTTCCTTTTCGCCACTCATCTCTCAGCTATTTACTTTGACATACCACACCGGAGGACACCAGACACAAGCATAATCCACGCAGAGATCGCCGCTCTGAGGCGGGCTGTGCCTATAAAAGGGCACCTGTTTGTTATCCCCTACATGATATCACGCAATGTGGCACATTACGGGGCACCGTCAAAAACAGGATTTGGAAGTCCTGGGCCATTGGGGAATTTAACTTCGTCCAATGAGGACTTCGGCCCTCGTAGATAGAATTAGTTTAAGACATCCATAGGTACAGCCATGTCTACCTAGCTCATAAA